>CM042551.1:18300000-18315000 GCA_023630585.1 Cranoglanis bouderius
CTAACAGTGGAATTATGCTATTCAACAGTGTCTAATGTCCACACACTTTTTAATCTACTAACCCCATTTCCATAAAATATCATTTTAGAGATATTTTCTAAAATGCAATAAAAAAAACAAATCTGTGATTTGTCAAGTCTCTTGGAACCTTAATTAATTGACAAAGGTACAAAGAAAAGATATTCAATGTTTTCACTGACCAACTTAATTGTATTTTGTGAATATAAACAAATGTAGAATTTGATGACTTCAACCCGCTCAAAAAAAAATTGAGACAGAGGCAAAATAAGACTGAAAAGTTTATAGAATATTCAAGTGACACCATTTCGGAGGATCAGGTTAACTGGTAACAGGGAGGGTATCAGGACTGGGCATGAATGGAGCATCCACCAAAAGCTCAGTCTTTGCAAGCGAGGATGGGTCGTGGCTAAACACTTTGTGCCAAACTTCGTGAGAGAATTCAATCACAGCTGTTGGATCCAATCTTTAGCTAGATCAGTAGCTAGACAGTAAGATAGCATGTTCTCCGTAGTCATATGTGTAAAATGTGAACTGTGATACTTGCTAAGAAAAGTGTTAGTATCTAAACTTCTGGAAGAGTATTTTTCAGACCAATCTGTCTGCCACATCTATAATGATTCACATGAATCACAACAACAATCCCCCCAAATTCATGCCAGTGGTAATCACCCATATGTTAGAGATGCGGTTATAATACTCTTTTAATAGGACTCTGTGCTCACTTCATTTGCTAATTAGCTAGCAATCCTACTATAACCTAGGAAGCCCTTAAGCAGGCAAGCTACCCAGGTAGTGTGCTCTTTTTTAGCTACACTATATTGCCAAAAGCTTGTGGATGCTTAACCATCACACCCATATGTGCTTGTTGAACATCCCATTCCAAATGTATTCCTCCTTTTCCTGTTATAATGAGCTCCATTCTTCTGGGAAGACTTTATGCTTGATTTCTGGAGCGTGGCTGTGGGGATTTGTGTTCATTCAGCTACAAGAGCTTTAGTGAGGTCAGGCAGTGATATCGGCTGAGTCGGTGTTGCAGTTCATCCCAAAGGTGTTCAGTGGGGTTGAGGTCAGGGCTCAAGTTCTTCCACTCCAACCTTCTCAAACCAGGTCTTCACGGAGCTCGCTTTGTGCACATGCTGGAACATGTTTGGGCCGCTTATTTCCAGTGAAGGGAAACTGTAATGCTACAGCATACAAAGACGTTCTATACAATTGGATGGGATGCCAGTCCAACACAGGGCACCACACACACACACACACACACATACATTCACACACTCATTCACATCTAGGGGCAGTTTGGAATAGATAGTGCACCTACTGACATGTTTTTCGAGGTGGGAGGAAACCGGAGAACGTCGAGGAAACCCACCCAGACACAAGGAGAACATGCAAAACTCCACACAAACAGTAACCCGAGCTCAGAGCTGCGGACCCTGGAGCTGTGAAGCGGCAAAGCTTCCCGCTAGATTACAGTAAAAGACAAATAAGTTTTAATGTGACAGCCAATCAGGCACTGCTCTCAGGGGCGGGAGCAGTACACAGCTTTTCAATACTGCTCCTTGCTTCTTTTTGCCAGAATTAGTAGCATTCCATTGAGCATACCTTTACACAGAAATTTTCATTTTAATTTGTACCAAACCTTCTGAGTGGCTCTTTGCAATTACTCCTGTTTCTAAGTCCTTCAGAGATGATGGCTTTAGTTCTTTTAAATCATTTCTCTAGCAGATGAAGTGCTTGTTCTTTGTTAATTGCACCTGTAAGGTGTTGTGTAGCAAATCTGTTCCCCCCCCCCCCCGACAGCTTTTAGTAGCTGGGTTTCAGCAGCTTGGCCCAGATGGCTTTTCTTGCCCGGGCCATTTTCTCCACAGGCCTGGCACTGGGGCGGAACGGAGCTGAGTGACAGTTCTGCTTGGGCGGGGAGGTGTTACTGAAGACTCCGTGAGGATTCACTGACACACTGCTTTTCCCCTGACAGATCTGTGGTTACTCAGTAAAAGCAGCTGCTCAGACATTGGTGTTCCACAAAGAGACTTAGGGCATAATGATAACTGAGCCTTAAGTATATTCGGATTTAGTGTCCACTGATTGCTGGGATTACGAATGTGTGTTATTACAGTTAATAGCTAGGGCCATCATTAAAAGCAGAGTTTGGGGGGGAAATTGGGAACAGTTTGCATTAAAAATAATAATTAATTTATGTTTTATATGCAGTTAGAACCTGATGGCCAAATTCTGTAGCTGGGTCAGGTGACATGAGGGTAAAATTCCAGAAAAAGGAATTTTGAAGAACACTCCCACCCTTACTCTGACATTACCATCAGACATAATGGCATATGTGTCAAAAGATAACATCTCCACTCAAACATGAGTTATGAGGAATCACATTTACTGCGTTGAGCATGTAACAAGGATGTGAAACTCACAATGAATTTATCAATGACAATTTTATTTTGAAAAACGTGAAAACATTTGACAAGACAATAAATAACATTAACAGAAGTTTGAAAATAATCAACAATTTGCCTCTCAAGATCTGTTAAATTGAATATTTCAAGTGGCCTATTTTCAATCCATTCAAAAAGAAGGATTCGAGATTTTCTTGGGTACAAAGTGCATCACTGGGAAGTTAAAGTAAGACCATATCAGTTATAGTTTTTATGATAATGAAACGTTGTGAGTGTAACATGGTGGAACTTACCTGCACATGAACGTCACAGATTGTCAAAACGCTTGCGATCTGCCATGTTGAATGATAATCGTAGGGGATCCGTGAGTACTCACGGGTGATACACGTCATGACTGAATGTGGAGTCCGGTGGGAAATTCGAAGCTTGGGAATAAGGCTGCGGCTGTTTCGAGTGTAACGTACCCAAAACAGGACACGATAAAACTACAAACCTTAAAATGTTGATTAATCTTAAGTTCTGCTCATTCTCCTCTGTTTTTTTTTAATTTTTTTAATTCCTTATATTGTGCTTGACTGACTGACAGAGAAACAAAAAAACCTTTTTTTTTTATTAAAACAGTTTGAACATAACCTATGCATATCGTGTGTGAGGACTTTTAAAAGACCTCACACACAAAACAGGCTGAGCAATCATTCCCATAGATAACTATTAAGTAGCCTCTGTAGTAAAATAGAAAGACTTTTGTTACAGGAAAGGGTGGGAATTAAAGCAAAAAAAGAATGACTTTCTTAGAGTAAAGTAAGGACTGTCCCTGTAAATTAATGGGCAGAATATAGAAGGACATTATGTTTATACAGCAGTTAGGTACAGGATGACATTGAAATTAACTTATGTATATCTCAAGGTGCAACACCTTACATTAATCATGATATTTGATAACATTCACTGGAATGTTACATTTTATCACCAGTGATTTATATACATTTGAATGGCTGCGGTTTTCATGGAGTGACCCAGTTACAAGACTAGTGTGGCTACAGTAACAGGTAATTCAATCTTAAAACCTGGGCTGAGTTTGAGGAGGATGAAAGGGGATGTCCCCCTTTCCTTCCCCTTTCGAGTCAGTAAACGACTTAACAGCTTAAGTAATGAAATTTGAAACAAATCTGTGTCTAAAACTAAAAGTAAAAAAAAAAGTTCCACATTTGTGGAAATCTACGAGTGTAAACGAGTTCCACCCCCAGAACCATTCATTTTAATGGATGAAAGCTCTGGACTGCTTGTATCTTCTTCACCTTTTTTTGGGACAGTCCGTGATGTGCTGCTACCTGCCCGGTGCACACCTGTCGGCTCTGTCTTCTCCTCAATAGCACCTTCACCTTAGATCATCTCCTCTTCCTTTACGCATGACTGGTGCCTGGCTATAGCATGGAAAAAGGAGAATGCCGACTGCCTCTTCCCTTTTCCTCTGGTGCTTTGAAGTATAAAGTGTGATTGCTGTTGGATTGCAAATGCTTTCCTTGAAGGTTATGACATGAAAAAGCAGCCCGGGCTCTCTGGTTTAGCCCAGCGCCAGTGATCCGGGACTAAAGCAATCAGCCCTGATGACTATAAGGAGATACAATTACCACAGGGAGAGAGTGAAGACGTAGGGAATCCGGTAAACACTATCACAATGCCAAGGTTGTCTTACATCTTTCACTTGAAGTCTGTTATTTATTTTTTTTAATCTAATTGAATTGAAAATCAATTGGGTGATCCATTAAACAGCTTCATTACAGTGTCCTCAGACTAATCTGGAGATCAGTACAATGTTCATTTTGGTGTAAACCAAGACAAACAAGAGTTTAGCTAAATCCAAAACGGTCATGTGACCTGTGGTCATATTTCTAATTCTCATCATGGGCTGAAATGATAAATCATACTTTCTCACGTCCCTTAAACTTTGATTTTCGCTTCTTCTTGCCTGTAACATTTTAAAACACGCTTTCCCATGACTCAAACTAGGGGTCATGTCATCTTCTGCCTGTACAGGCGTACTGTTTGCTTAAATGTCACTCATGTCGATGAGTATTAATGGTATTATGCATCGCTAAAACCCTGTGTCATCTCGATCCTGTGCTGGCACATCTAGCCTGGAATCTGATAGCCCCATAGCCTGTACATGAGCACAACTGGAAGAACATGAAGATCATAATGAAGCGCTTAATTGGATCCGACTCAGCAGAACAGTTTGTAATAAATGAAAAACAAAAGCGGCAGTGTTCTGTTTGTTTTGTAGCAGCGGAGGAGAGCTCATTTCCTCGGCTCTCGTGGCTTTCAGAGAGGATTCGTTCCTTCCATATTGCATCTCAGCCCTGCTGTGTAAGCCTGCACCAAACAGTCAGGCGGTAATGCATGAATCATTTCCTAGCGCTGCAGAAAGCAATTAGCCCTTCTAAATTACGATCCGGCTTCACAAATAGATCAATCAAGAGAATCCGTGCCGCAGCCGCGAGCTCATTCGAGTTGGGTTAATGGTGCTATGAATGGAGGAGCATAACAAATAGCGTGGCGTGGTTTTCCGTCGCTGAACCATTTAGAAAGGCTATTTACCATCTTATAGTTTGATGATTTGCTTTAATTGGGATTTTGTATTAAAAGCAAGCGAGGTTAGCCTGAGCGGAATTTATATAGGCCAGAACATGTTTGCTTGTTCTCGGTTTCAAAGCAGCTTGCACACAGGTATCATAGCAGGGTTCGGGACGTGAAGGTGTCACATTGTAGAACACCAAGGCGGTACTCTGTGTGTTTTAATGTGCCTTTGATACACAAATTGTCCTCCAGTCTGGATTCTAATTGTGTCAAAACTGCTCTGCGTGCTGAAGGAAGACCTTCAGAGTCTTGCTTGGACCTCTGGTATTGTTTTTCTAGTGTCTTCCATTGTTGGGAAATGGGTTCCATCAGTAACGGTCAATCTGGTTTTCACTCACACTTCAATGGGTGTTTAGAGTGAGAGCTGAAGAACAAACATTAGATGTGAGGAGTCTTGAAATCCCACTATTTACCTAGTGACCAGAGCGCTAACACACAACTGATCCTTCTGTCACACACACACACACTGTTTATTTAACCTCCCTTACAGCCAGTAACCTGACTGGCCATGCTATTAGCCACATGTAGTAGTTCCAGATATTACCAAGCAATGCTGGAGAGCTCATGTTTGCATTCTACACGTACACTTGAATCATCTGATCAAAGAATTATCATGACATTCTACAGTACTGAAACTTCCATCTCAGCAAGCGTTCTTAAATTCCAGCTGTTAACACTAGTGCGGACAGTGCGGAGAGAATATTCGGCATCCAGCCAGGTGTGGAGAGATGTCTCGCCCTCGTTGCTGTTTGTGGCCCAGTGACTTTTGTTTGTTCTGACCAGCTGTGCTCTGATCAAAGCCCGAAGCAGTTAGCACAGAGGCTGTTGACAGCTCGGCATATTCTCCGAGCTCTGATCTGATCAGCCAGAGGTGTCTGTGAGGTAATACGTTTTCAGTGGATTAATTGACACACCTGTGTTTGGTTCCCCAACAAGCAATCACAGTGCACTCATCGCCTGTCCATCAACGCCTGCCATGCAGCTGTGTCGAAAGGATTGCAGTTCCTCTTTGAATAACAGCTACGATGTAAACTCAGATATCTGGGAAGGCTTCCTGTTTTTACACTTTTTGTTTTGACCACTTTTTTAATGGACCCATGTTAACCTAAAAATGCTAAACTAAAACTTTTAGCTGTGATAGCTCAACTATGGAAAAAATACTTACTCTTTTAAGGCAGTTGATGTGTCTACACTGCAGTAAAAATTTTTATATAACAATAAATAGCAGCCATATTGTGTAGATTCATATCCAGCATTATATACAGTGCAAAAAATAACATCATAGCAAGTGGAAATATCTTCAATCTAGTCAAATTTATCGAGTATTTCCTATTATAATATTACAATAAACCAAATATAAGATATAAACCTAAGCCTAACCCTTATTTGCAGATTATTGCTTATTTCTTAAAAAAATAAATACTTAAAATTAGCAAAACGAAAATTTGCAAAGACCGGTTCAAGCTTGAAATGTCTCGAAATAAGTTTAATCTTATATTTGGTTTATTGTGATCTTATAATAGGAAATATTCAATAAATTTGACTAGATTCAAGATATTTTCAGTCGCTAATATGTCTTTTCTTTCTTTTTCTTTTTTTTTGTTTTTTGTTTGTTTTGCAGTGTACAGTATGTGGTAGTGTTGATCTACTCAATATGTCTGCTAGTTATTAGCATTAATGTAAGTCGAGTGTTTAAAACACGACCTAAGCATGCAGAATGTTCCCTGATTAACCAGTTTATAGGCACAACTGGATTATCAATAGTAGTTATTAATTATCTAACTGATGATGGTGCGGCTGGAAAGCTGGCTGCCTGTCAAGAGCTAACAGATAATAAAGTGGCGTAGAACTAATAAGCAAACAATTTCCCACATTTACATTTAGATTCTGAACGCTGCTGTTCTATCATTTGGGAATTAAAACTGCTCCTCCCTTGCTTCATGAACACGAAGTGTATATAATAAGACCATTGTAAATTTTGCATTTAATTTGAAAAGTCCTGGTTTCAGCATTCGAGGAAATTATGATTTCTGACAGAATTTTGCACACTTGCATTTTCCTCCAAAATCAACCTGTTAATCTGTTTTTATCTGACAAACCTAAACTTAAATGGCTGTAGTTCAAAGAATCCTTTGGACTGCATGCATAATAGTGGTCTTTTTTATTTATTTATTTATTTATTTATTTATTAAAGAAGTTTGTTTTCTAAGTGAAAACATTAATTCAAATGAAAAAGAAAAAAACTTAGACACGGATAACTTTACAATTGCAATTTATAACTCTATAATTACAATGTGCTGTGCTGAACTTTTTCTTATTTTGTATATAAATGAATGGAAGGATATGTTTGTGACCGTGTACTACATATGTACAGGTTTTGTCTAGCATGTTTTGATTTGTACTCCTGACACAAATGAAGAAATTACAGTCACTAATAGATATCGACGGTAAAACAGTGGTCATATGTTGAAGCTTAAGTTTTAGATCTTGGAGGACAAGATTTAATAATGACAGTAAACGTACTGTAGAAAGGGGTCTCTGGTGACGTCATGCGACACAACAGGTCAACTGAAATACTATAACAGGAGAAATAATAGAAAAATTATATCAAATAAGTGACAAAATTTGCAGCTTTTGAGTCAAATTACTCACCTGTTTGATACTGAATGAAAGTGTTGGAATTCCTTCACATGGTTGATCCAGCCATGGCTGTGAAAATGATTGTTTTCTTCTGTGACACAAATACCATTTGTACTTTCCTCAGCCCAGCCTTGAACAATTCCTCTCATTTTGGACAGGTGAGCTTTCTTTCAGTACAGACTCTGCTTTGATTAAGATCGCCCACTCAGACAGCTCCTGAATCAAAGCGGTCGGTTTAAATCTTTTCCATTTAGTGACACAATTCCCATCCACTCAGACAAATTCTTGCATTTCAGACCGAGTCGCTTTGTAAATTTCATTTTTTGAGTCGCATTCGATTATAGAAACTCATCAGCACCTTCCCCGAGGGCAGTCTCCCTTTTTTTCCCAGTTGTTTAGAGGAGCAAATGAGTGTGATGCAAACAGCCATATGCCGTAAATGGGCTAATAAATGAGCGTCAATTATGTGGGCCAATTAGGATGATGTGTTTACTGTGTAAACAGAAGCTGTTTGTGCGACTGCAGAAGATTTTTATCTAAAGCTGGGGTCCTTACTGAAAGCTTCTCAGCTGCCAACCCCTGATTCGTTCTTTTTGGTTTAAAATCAGTGTGCATTTTAAGACTCATAGAAAGTGCAATATGCAGAACCAGACAAAAAGCCTACCGAGTGGCTACGTGAAGGTGAGTCAAATGAAAAGTGTATTATTTTTTCATTGTTTATTACAAATGTGTGTTGCAAAAGTGTCTTTTTTTCCCCCCGTTTTTATTGATTTTTTCTCTCTACATAATCTCCATTTTGTTCAGCGTTTCAGTGCTTAACAAGTGTCTGGATTCCTCTCGAAAAAATGTTCAATTCAAATGTCGCATTTTTATGGTTTTCATATATGAGTTCACATAGCAGGAACTGTGCTTTTTTTCCTTTCCTTAACCTTCTTTTCTTGTTACACTCCAGTGCCTTGTGTCTGCTTTGTCACATTAATAGATAACACAGAAGCTGACTAATGCCTGAACTTGTCTGTAGAAGACTGCATAATAAAAACAAGACCTCTGCAAATGGAGTATTGCTGGGCCTCTCTATTACACATGAAGGAATTAGGTGTCATGATGAACCGCTGATGAAGAGTGATGTTCTCAGAGTCTGGTCTTAAACGAAGCATAGGGTGAACTCCTGTCTCCATGACTGGATGTTTTTCCTTCAAACCAAGCCCTGTTCAAGATGCATTAGTGGCCACAGGTGAGTCATGTGACCAGGCGAGAAGGTGGGGCGCCTATGAAAGTAGTTAACTTCTGACTCGGGTGACTTTTCTTTAGCCTTGAGAAGAGGACAGATCATCTCTTGGTCGATCCAACTGGAAGCTTCCTCAGATCTCAGGATGTTGTTTTTTTTTGTGAGACCGAATTGATCATTTTAAATATATAACAGCTTCATTTTATATTTTAATTTGCTATTTGCACTCCAGGAAGACCTACATTCCATAAACTCATCATCAATCGTCATCAACTGAGGCACATCCTCCACCTATCTCGCCTGACTTCCAAACATCTACAGCTCTGGCTCTTCTGCCTGTTCTGGACTGTGACCAAAGTCTGGATCTTCTCTAGTGGGTCATCATGTTCAGCTCTGGGCAGCTCCTCTCTTCTCTGAACCCTGGTGTTCTGCACTCGCCAGCGACTCAGTTCTTCCCTGCCTTTCCCAGCAGGCTGGGCCATCCTCAGCTTCTGATCCCTGCTCCACTGCTCAGTTACGAGTTCCTTCGCACCTACCTACAACCTGAGCCTTGTAAACAAGCTCTGCTCCTGGCCTCACAGGCATCTTCCATGGTCCGACTTTCCAGTGACACTGGTAAGAGTCATCAAAAGTTTTGTTTATTAAGACTGTATTAATGTTCTATAAAAATAAATGTATGTTAAAGGACTATATGTTGTCTTTTGGCCAGTGAAGCAGCAAAATAGGTTGTCTTGTGTTACTTATTTAGGCAATATAATTTTAATAATGTACATGTAATTCACAGTATGAGAGGTAATTTGAGGATGATGGCCTATTCTCTGATAATAGCCATCCTTGACATTTAATGGGACTTGAATGTTTACAAAGGATCAGCTAACAGCTTGTAACTAACAATCAATTACGCAGCTCCACCAGAGAGAGCTTAATGAATGCAGCGCTAATTAGCCAATCCAGAGCTGTTAGTTCCCCCTGTCAGCTGCTGGCATCCACCTAATTGGCCACATGCTTCCAGATGAGCCACGGCCCGTTAAGCAGCGGCGCGCTCGTGCCAACTACAGCAGCTGGCAGCTAGAAGAGCTGGAGAAGGCCTTCAAGAGCACGCACTACCCTGACGTGTTCATGCGTGAGGCCCTGGCTCTCCGACTGGACTTAATCGAGGCTAGAGTTCAGGTACAACCTCTTTAGAATGGCTTTATGTTATTGATGATCACTGACCCTTAAGTTTTAAGTCAGGCATTTCAAACTACATGTATGTTTGTTGGCTGTTCTCCATATCAGTCATGGAGGGCTGCTCCATGACTCATATGATACTACTGCACTTTCTTTCTTTATTCTTATCTTCTATAGGGTTTGGTATTTAGCTGATCAGTTTGATAGCTTTTTTAGGATTGGAGCTGAGAATCCATATCTGTTTATACTAGAGATGGCACGATACCAGCAAAAAATAGTGGCGGATATCAGAGAAAGCATATCAGCTTTCAGATCCTGTAGGAAATGGCAAAGTTGGAATTAGATTTGGAAAATAAATGTATTTATGGAACTGGAAATGTTTACATATCACGAGACTTTAATGGTTTTTCTTTTGTTAGGATTGGTTTTTATATCCGATATATTTATATATCTATACTGTACACTTTATATTGTAAATAACATCCATAAAAAACATCCATCCGTCCATTTTCTGTACCGCTTATCCTACACAGGGTCACGGGGAGCCTGGAGCCAATCCCAGGGAACTCGTGGCACAAGGCGGGGGACACCCTGGAAAGGGTGCCAACCCATCGCAGGGCGCAATCGCACACGCATTCATACACACATTCACACACTATGGACAATTTTGGAAATGCCAATCAGCCTTCAACGCAGGTCCCCCAGAGCACAGACCACTAAGCTTCTCCTTTTTTTTTTTTTAAAGAAAACTTTAAGGGATGAGTATCGGTATCCGCTGATACTCAAGATTTCCATTTCAGTAGCAGAAAATTGGTATCGTGCCACTTATCACTAGTTTATACATGTGTGGTAGATATTAAGCAATAATAGTATGAACTGATGATTCCCGCGCCTCACGCTATGTGTCTGTACGGTACAGGTGTGGTTCCAGAACCGCAGGGCAAAGATGCGCAGACAGATGAAACTTCAAGGCCAGAGTGGAGACCTGTGTGGGAAAGACAGTGAGGCCAGAAAACCAGCACCATCCAGGAGGAGCACGGAGTCAGACAGCGACCAGGTGCCAGGCTGGGACAGCAGACAGGAGAAGAGCGTTGGACACAGACTGCACCAGGGGGCCAGACAGCAGGCAGGATCAGCAGAGAGCAGTCCAGAGGAATTCCGCTTCTGCAGCATTGCCAAACTGAGGGCCAAGGCCAGGGATTACGAAGCCGAGATCCACAGCACTGCAGCCAAGGGCGATAAGAAGTGGTACTTAAAGGCACACATGTCCGAAAGTGACTGATGAAGGTCTGGGTTCCCAAACACCACTGTGATATGGGAATATCTGAATACCTGTGATGCTAGTTTATTTATTGTCACCTCATTATTACACAAGTTGGGGATGATATTAATTTTTTCCACAGCTCTTGTCAATCTCTATGATCACTAAGGTATTAATACTAAATATTAATATTACTGTGTCTGTTGTTATGTAATAATATTCAATTCAAATTACTTTCCCGAGTGATCGTTATATTTTCCCTAGCATTATTATTTTAACACCAATTTAAAATGGACATAAGAGCAAAGCATACTAATGCTGAGCATTTACACTGTAATTCAAATTGTATTATTAAACATTGTAATATTAATCATGATCATGATTGTGATCGTGTCTCTCCTGGCTGGAATGGTGGAAAAAATACGATTTGTTTTGGGCAAAATATTTAGAGCTAATAAATGTTGATGAGGAAACAAATGATGATCTCATCAATGGCCCCACCTTCAGTCAGCTATCTTGTTTCACTGAGGAGAGAGAGAGAGAGAGAGAGGGAGAGAGAGAGAGAGACAGACAGACAGACAGACACACACATACACAGGATGTCTGCAAGCTGCCACAAGCTCGTTGCGAACACAATGGGGACGGTTGAAAAATGAATGTCCTCTCCTTGACAGAGGTGCTCTGTGAAGATTACATTCGTAAACGTGCTCATCATGCTTTTCTCCTCCTTCCCCTTTCATGCTGTGCCTAGGTGTTGCCTGCAAAACAATTTAACATCTTCCAAAAATAATTACAGGCACTTATTTAGTTTAGTTTGAACCTAATGTGTGCGCAAAGCCTTTCCTGATATACTGTATATATATATATATATATATATATATATATATATATATATATATATATACAGTACTATGCAAAAGTTTTAGGCACCCTATTATTTTTAATACAAACTTTGTTATAGATGTTTTATTTTATGACGTCTACATTATCAAGTCAGTACAAAAAACATTTTCGATTCCCAAACATTAGTTTTCTAGCACAAAATTAAATGTTACAGAAAAATGTTTGTATGTCAGTGAAGAAAGCAGCATATTACGTAAGAGACACATTTCAGACAAAAAACACAATGAAGGCTGCTGGGTTTTGCTTCAAATATAAGAAGTGAGTGCGAAAGTCAAAGTGTCCAGAAGAACTGTGTCTGGTTCTGCAAGATGCTCAATAAAACTTACCAGCTCATTTCCTTATAAAACTGCACTAATTGTATCGGAGACTACTATTTTTATTTTTATTTTTATTTTTTTGTCACACCAAATATTGACTTTGTTTCATTTACTACTGTTTACTGCTCTTTACGGTATTTTTTTTATGTAGAAACATTTAATTTCATTATTTTGCAGCTTGAGTGACTGTTAGGACATGTGCTACTGAGAGAGCAGGCTGTTAGCCTGTAAGGCTCTCTGTGATGTAAGAACGCCCTCTTCTGGTCTTGGATGCATCTGCAGGGTTTTTTTTTTTTAATAAGTGAAAAGCATGCTTGTTGCAGTATCACAATATACAGTACAGGGAGTCCCAAAAGTCTTCATACATATATATGTATATACATACATACATACATATATATATATATATATATATATATATATATATATATATATATACACACACACACACACACACACACAGTGGGTATAGAAAAGAATCACCCCCCTTCAAAATAATCACATTTTGTTGCTTTTCAGCCTGAAATGAAGACGGACACAGTTTTTGTTTTATCCAGCTGTATTTACTCAGTGCAACTTATAACATCCAAGTGAAAGATACAACACCAACATGTCAGAAAAATTTTTTATTTGACTTTCAACTGTGATCAGCCAGAGTCATTTTGAATAGCTCAGCATACAAAGAGCTTTCCCAGTGAATCTAAGCAGGATTAAGCCTGGCCAGTACCTGGATGGGAGACCTCCTGGGGAAAACTAAGGTTGCTGCTTGAAGTGGTATTAGGGAGCCCAGTAGGTGGTGTTCTCCCTATAGTCTGTGTGGGTCCTAATGTCCCAGTATAGTAATACTATACTGTAAAAAGAGCACCATCTTTCGGATGAGACGCTAAACCGTTGTTTTGCCTTTGACAAAAGAAGAATGCATTGAAATCATTCTCATGGCTGGATGTCACAAGGTTTCAATGGACTTTAACAGGAAACATGGGAAGCACATCACACAACACTGTTGCCAAACTTATTAACAAATTCAAAAAGAAGTGCTGGAACCGAGAAGTGGACGTCCACCAACATCCACTGACGAAGACACAACCGACGTGGTGCTGGTAAACATATTCCCCTGTGTATGGAGACTTTTGGGACACACTGTAGTACATTCATTATGACAAATCAACTTTTGAATGGATATAAGCTACAGTAGCTACATTTGCTTGCTTTAATGTTAACAAGGATTTTTAATAAGGACATTTAAAGCTGTTGTTGTTTTGATTGCCTGAAAAGATTATAAATCCCAGATTTTATAGAAATTGTAACTACAGATCTATTTAATTTCATTTGAGCACTCATTATAAACAGCAATAATGTGTTTGTTAATGTATTCATATTTAGTACTGTGATAAATCAAAAGATATGAACATTCATAAGCCATATGGAAATATCACATCACTACAAACCTGAAGTGAAGCTACGAAATAGTCCTAAGATGAAAATACATTTATATTTACAGTTACATTTATTCATTTAGCAGATGCTTTTATCCAAAGCAACTTACAAATGAGGAAATACAGGCAAAGCAATATATCAAGCAGAGAACAATACAAGTAGTGCTACAAGACAAGACTTTAATTGGGTTCTAGAGTAGCAAAGTGCGCAGAGTAGAGGTGTAAGAGCTAGTGTAAGTGCAGTTTAAAAAAGGTAAATAATGTAATAATGGGGGGGAGGGGATTAGTTAAGTGTTCACGGAAGAGGTGGGACTTTAAAGCTGTTTTAAAGCAATGACAGTGAAAATTAAATGACAATGAAAATGAAAGTTTTATGACCTAACTGGCCAAAATATTGTATTACATCTTAAGTACATCTTCACCATATAAATAAAAAAACAAAAAAACAAACAAGTAAGGAATAAAATAAGTCAGGGCATGTTGTTATAAGAAAATAATCAATGACGGGATGGCATGATCTGTTACCACTACCGCTAAGTATTTTCCAATAACACCACACCCCTAAGGGTTTTATTCGTCCTACACTACAACAATATGCCAAATAGTTTTGTATGTTAGTTCCTGTTATCACTAACATTATAACAGCTATAAACAGCTGTTCCCTCTCCTTGCCTCTTTTTTACTCCCTTCTGAAAATAATAAGACAAGAAAAAACATACAGTCTGTCATATGACCAAAAAAATGACCAAAAGACTCTCCTGTGCTGGAAAACCTAACAGCTGTTACAAAGCACTAACACTGGAGACTCCTTCCAAACATTTCCCCACTGAAAACTTCACACACGTTTTTTGTTATTGTTTTCTGTCACCTCTTTACGCAGAGCATCCGAAAAGTTCCTGTGTAAATTGTTACTACAAAAAAAAGATAACATATTGCAACAAGTACATTAATATAAACTTTGTAACCAGTATTCTGACAA
>CM042551.1:18320000-18512500 GCA_023630585.1 Cranoglanis bouderius
GTTTACATATAGTCCACAAGACACAATAATAACTGAATTTACACAAATTAAGTTTACATACGCTTGACTCTTAATACTGTGTGTTGTTACCTGGATGATCAACGACTGTGTTTATGTTTTGTGATAGTTGTTCACGAGTCCCTTGTTTGTCCTGAGCAGTTAAACTGCCCACTGTTCTTCAGAAAAATCCTCCAGGTCCTGCACATTCTTTGCTTTTCCAGCATCTTCTGTATATTTGACCCCTTTCCAACAGTCACTATATGATCTTGAGATCCATCTTTTCACACTGAGGATAACTGAGGGACTCGTACACAACTATTACAAAAGGTGCGAACATTCACTGATGCTCAAGAAGGCAACACGATACATTAAGCGCCAGGGGGGTGTAAACTTTTGAACGGGATGATCGGTGTAAATTGTTATTCAGACTGTACAGGATTTGTTTTGTTTTGTGCTTTTCTTCAAAATTTGCAATTGTTTTCTGTGCTTTTTTGCGGAAAACTACTTGAATTGGCGAAATTGCAATTGCATGACATGGTTTTGCTCGGTTTCACATTCATGTTTGTTGGTAAATGAGACCTTTTAGCTGTACTCATGTTAGACGCACGTGAATCGAAGAGGGCTTTGGCCGAATGCGTGTTGTGATGACGTCACATGATGTGTCTTGGCCCAAATCTACAGAAAATCTGCAGTAATTTTGAAAAATTGCAAGCTCCTCTGAATATTCTGGAGTTTGTGGAGTGTGCTTGATTTTACGTTCATTTTACGTTCGTTCTATCGCGAAATCTGGGAAGGACTGGTTATTATTTTGTCTTCTGGGAAACATGTAAATATCTAATGTAGCTTCTGAAGGGCAGTACTAAATGGAAAAAAAAAAAAAAAAGATCTTTAAAAAAAAAAAAAATCCCAATTTACACAGATCATCCTGTTCAAAAGTTTAACCAGTTACTGGTTACTCATCTGTAAGCAGTATGCAGTATATAGGCCTCATCTTAGTTTAATATTCCTAAGAGTGCAGTTTTTAAAGAAACAGTTGCTGATGTGTTTTAATGTGGCTTCTCTCCAGATTCCCTTAAAGACAGATGTGAGAAAATCCTTTGCAAGTGTGACAGAGAAGCAGGCAGGTGCCTAAGAAAGGCCCCTTACAACAAGAAATATGCCCTTTGGCCAGACTTTCTGTGTGGCTATGTACATCCTACCTGCAATATATACTGATCTATCTGTTTGCTATTGAGTAAACATGCTTTATTGCACATTTTATTGTTTTTAGTGGGTAATCAATATTTTGTCATACGTGTAGTCAAAGTTGTCTTTTGATGGTTTATTACTTTGGAGACCAATTGTTATTAATGTACAGATGAGTGGCAAATTAAAGGAAAATTATGGCTCTGTTATACTGTGTGTTTTACATTTTGTAGGTATGGTTTAAGTTCACTTGCCCTCTTAGTGGGAAGAATCACTACAAATCAACAAAGTTATTCTGACCTTTATCCTGCGATGAAACATTTCTGTCCTGAGCCCTTCAGGTTAACGATGTGTCCATCCCAATGACTGTATATATGAGTGGACAATATGGCGTCATTTTCACATTTTCAAGAATTTTTTGGTCGAAATGTGAGCCGCCATCTTGCAAAAACACAGCCTGTTTTGTTTTTTTTTTCTCTCCATGATTTTCATCAGTATGTTACAGATATGAATGTAGAAGTGCCCATTTATTCGCCACTCGTCCTGCCAGCGGAGGTCGTTTTAAAAAGGAGTGACTGGCTAATCCTAGCTAGTTTTAGCTGTCTTGGTTTATGCCATCACTTTGTTCACTCGTGTTGGTTTGCTAGGTATATTATCAGTACAGCAATGAGCTAGCTTAGACGCCAAAATGAGCAACACACCAGAAAAAACTGCAAAATAACTCCAAACTGTTCGAACAGTTTACAGCAGAACAAGACATGGCTTTGCTACAGAACTGTCAAGAGCTTTAGGTGTGTGTTGGAAAGTGTGTGTGTTCATGAGGCTCGACTGTCCTGTCCAAAACTGTCATCAAATAACTTCCATAAAACTTGTACATTGTAAGGAAAAAATTGGGGGTGACATCAAGGTCAACTGAACGTGTGAAAATGACAGAACGCTATTCCCAAAAATAATTTGTAGAGATGTTAACATCTTAACATGCAAGATTGGGGGTCTTTTCCTATTCACTAACATGGGAATAGGTGGGGTTAACAGTTGTATGTATGAATCAGCCACTAGAGGGCCTCAGAGACATTCTGGCTTTGCATTTGAATCCCTCTTGCAGTATGATGTCCACCCATATATACAATATACTGTTACAGGTCCATTCACAGAGCATGAGGGCTCACTGAATGGTTTAATGGTGTAAATCACTAGATAGATAGATAGATAGATAGATAGATAGATAGATAGACAGACAGACAGACAGACAGACAGATAGACAGATAGATAGATAGATAGATAGGTTTGTACTCCAAGTTTATCAGAGTAACAGAGAAACAGGATGTTTTCCACTCTGAAATATTTTTGTTTTTAAAAACTAAGTAGACCTGTATTTATGCCTTTGATGAAAAATACATACGTTGTACACATATTATTCTCATTCTTTAATTCAGAGATTCCCCTCACAGTCTGTTGGATACAATGTGCGTTCCTTTGAAATCCTTCAGGAAACTCAACAGTTAAAAAGTGTGACCCATATTTAAGTGTTTAAAATGTTTTAACTGTTACAAAACATTCAGCTTACCAATAGGTTATCCATCCATCCATTTTCCATACCGCGTATCCTAAAACAGGCTCGCAGGGAGCCTGGATCCTATCCCAGGGAACTCGGGGAACACAGCAGGGGACACCCTGGACAGGGTGCCAACCCATCGCAGGGCAACATCACACACTACGGACAATTTGGAAATGCCAATCAACCTACAGCGCATGTGTTTGGACTGGGGGAGGAAACCGAGCACCCGGAGTAAACTCCCGTAGCATTGGGAGAACATGCAAGCTCTGTGTGCTCTGTGGACACAGGGTGGAGACGGGATTCGAACCCCCAACACCAGTACCTGTAACAAACAATCAACATTTAGAGGATACAATGTGATTACAGTACTAAAATATTTCCTAGACTCCAGGGGAGAAGAGAATCCTACAATAATGTATCATGAATAAATTATTTGTACACATTCTGACACTTTAAAACCACAGTCAGGGAGCAACTGGCAACCCTTTAAACACAAATTGTGTTATACGTTTTTATTATGGGATGTATTCTTGGCAGGGAATAACGAGAGAATTTACTAGAACTGAATCTTCATTCTCAGTCTGTGAGTAATGGCTAAAAAAAAAAACACAAATAAATAAATGACCGGTTATGGATGTTTGACCGGTTATGGATGATGAATGTGACCATAGTGGGAGAGGTGAGCAGCACATGCTAAACATAATACACGCGTTAACATCCGGGGAATGCTGGGAATGTTTACTCTTGCGAGGCCACGTGCCTTTAAAAAAAAAAAAAACAAAGCAAGTGTGGCTCCCCCTAGTGTTCAAAACATAATCCTACACATTATTTACCTGTAGCTATTACTCCGTTTTTAACCCATCAACTGACGACGCACTCTTTTCATACCCTGTATAGATAAATTATATAAATATTAAACATTGAAACGTCCTGTAACAGGTCTGTTTCTATCTTATTGACCCAATGACGCCCATAGAAACACAATGCTACCAGTAGGTGGTGTGTAGCGCCCACTTTTCTGTTAGACAAACCAGCTTAGACCAGCACAAAGCATCCAGCAACCTGAAATATCATGCTAACTGCATTAAAGACCAGCTTTACCAGTACAAGCCAGCTTGGAATTCATGCTGGTCAAAGCTGTTGTGCAGCAGAAAGGTGAGAAAGAAATAAAGACGAAGACAAAGAAACATATTTAACCTCATAACTGAAATATTACCGTGTAATTTGTGAATAGGATCATTGCATTGAAATATTATGATCATATATGAACATTATATGTAGTATAAGTGTATAAAAGTGGTACAACTTATTATTATTATTATTATTATTATTATTATTATTATTATTTTGTTATTATTATTATTATCCTCAGGAGTAAAATAAAGACTATAAATATGTCAGACCAGTTCCTCATTATGTCTTGAGTATAAAAAAACAATAGAAACCCTCATAGAATGTGTAATGGTTTTAATGGTTATAATGGGGATTGTACTGGTTTTAATGGAAACTCTAATGGTCCCTGTGGGCCTCTACTGGTAATTTGTTGCCTTCTACTGGTGCAATGTTATGTCTAGTGGATACCGTTAAGGACCAGTAATGGTAATAGTTTTAATGGTTAGCTGATGGTTTGTAATGGTATCTGTAGTGGAAACCATTCGAATTTCTGTGATGATTAGCAGAGACTATGCTGATCTTTTAGTTCCTGTAGCCAAGGAAATGATGTGTGCTCAATAAATGAGCATTACCATTGATGTATTTGAGTATACAGAACCTACTGTGGACTTTTAGTTTCGAAAGATACAGTATCACACAAAAGTGAGTACACGCCTCACACTTTTGTAAATATTTTATTATATATTTTCATGGGACAACGCTGAAGAAATGACACTTTGCTACAATGTAAAGTAGTGAGTGTACAGCTTGTATAACAGTGTAAATTTGCTGTCCCCTCAAAATAACTTAACACACAGCCATTAATGTCTAAAACACTGGCAACAAAAGTGAGTACACCCCTAAGTTAAAATGTCCACATTGGGCCCAATTAGTCATTTTCCCTCCCCGGTGTCATGTGACTCGTTAGTGTTACAAGGTCTCAGGTGTGAATGGGGAGCAGGTGTGTTAAGTTTGGTGTTATCGCTCTCACACTCTCTCATACTGGTCACTGGAAGTTCAACATGGCACCTCATGGCAAAGAACTCTCTGAGGATTTGAAAAAAAGAATTGTTGCTCTACATAAAGATGGCCTAGGCTATAAGAAGATTGCCAACACCCTGAAACTGAGCTGCAGCACGGTGACCAAGACCATACAGCGGTTTAACAGGACAGGTTCCACTCAGAACAGGCCTCGCCATGGTCGACCAAAGAAGTTGAGTGCACGTGCTCAGCATCATATCCAGAGTTTGGCTCTGCAGAATAGACGTATGAGTGCTGCCAGCATTGCTGCAGAGGTTGAAGGGGTGGGGTGTCAGCCTGTCAGTGCTCAGACCATACGCCGCACACTGCATCAAATTGGTCTGCATGGCTGTCGTCCCAGAAGGAAGCCTCTTCTAAAGATGATGCACAAGAAAGCCCGCAAACAGTTTGCTGAAGACAAGCAGACTAAGGACATGGATTACTGGAACCATGTCCTGTGGTCTGATGAGACCAAGATAAACTTATTTGGTTCAGATGGTGTCAGGCGTGTGTGACGGCAACCAGGTGAGGAGTACAAAGACAAGTGTGTCTTGCCTACAGTCAAGCATGGTGGTGGGAGTGTCATGGTCTGGGGCTGCATGAGTGCTGCTGGCACTGTGGAGCAGTACCAACATGTACTGTGACATACTGAAGCAGAGCATGATCCCCTCCCTTCGGAAACTGGGCCACAGGGCAGTATTCCAACATGATGACGACCCCAAACACACCTCCAAGATGACCACTGCCTTGCTAAAGAAGCTGAGGGTATAGGTGATGGACTGGCCAAACATGTCTCCAGACCTAAACCCTATAGAGCATCTGTGGGGCATCCTCAAACGGAAGCGCAAGGTCTCTAACATCCACCGGCTCTGTGATGTCGTCATGGAGGAGTGGAAGAGGACTCCAGTGGCAACCTGTGAAGCTCTGGTGAACTCCATGCCCAACAGGGTTAAGGCAGTGCTGGAAAATAATGGTGGCCACACAAAATATTGACACTTTGGGCCCAATTTGGACATTTTCACTTAGGGGTGTACTCACTTTTGTTGCCAGCAGTTTAGACATTAATGGCTGTGTGTTGAGTTATTTTGAGGGGACAGCAAATTTACACTGTTATACAAGCTGTACACTCAGTACTTTACATTGTAGCAAAGTGTCATTTCTTCAGTGTTGTCCCATGAAAAGATATAATAAAATATTTACAAAAATGTGAGGGGTGTACTCACTTTTGTGAGATACTGTATCTGGTGTGTCTTTCTGATAGCTCATAGTTTAGACTGAGCTTATCTTTCTTATCACAAATCCACAAATCCCCCTAAATACAATGGATGAGTGTCCCCCCCTTACTGTGCCCCCATCCTGCCCCACCACTTTGACGTGGCCTTTCGCTCTGTACAATCACTGAGAAGCAATCAGGAATAGCCTAGCAACATTTGTCTTCTTATTATGCTGCCAAGCCTAGAGGATTACATTTAATTATTCTGTGGTTAAGGTTGCTGACCAACTGATGAATGAGAGTGATGCTTGCTAAGAAAAGCTATATTCGCGTATAGAATTGGCCTTTGTATCCTAGTTTCCCCGTTCCTTGCATGAGACTATCATGTGAAGTGCCTCACAGTATGTTTCCAGGCAGGATGAAGGCAGGAGTCTTCTCAAGCCGGGGCAATGGACATGCCAAGCTGCAAAAACAATGACTGAATTATGCACTACCATCAGCAGATAATGAGCAGGGAAAGTTATGGAAGTCATATGCCTCTGCAGTCACATGGCAGCAGGACAGAAGTGGCTCTTAATTTTACGGCTGCATGTTTGCTTGTTTACTTCCCTTGAAAGCATCTGGAAATTGCAGAGTAGTGTTTCTTATTGGACTTAATTTAACTCCTTGTGTATGTTATTACCTCACTTCGTCTCGAGCAGCCATAGTTGTGGATGGATTCCTTGGAATATCAGAGACGAAGCTGAAATCATTCGACAAACTAATAATTCTAACATGAATATTGCATAATCCAGTTGAAAATGAAATCAGCAAAATCATTCTGTACATCATTTTGTGGGACATTTTTGCAAATTGTTTATAGATGAAGGGTAAAAAAACAAAGAATGAAACGTAAATGACATTGAGTTTCATGAACAATTAAACATAGAAAGAAATCTAGAAAAAAAGAAACAACACGCTTGTTAATTATCCCAGTTTCTCACTCGGATCACATCATTATTTCAGAAATTGTAGTTAAGAGCTGACTTAAATGAATTTTTTCAACAAAATATATATATATATATATATACACACACACACACACACACACACACAATTATATTAATACATCTTACAGGGTCACTTAAAACCAATTTTATTTATGTTTTAAAAACAATATTAATACATTATTAACAATTCACATTTTACTTCCAGAATGACTTATCATGAAGCAGTAGGCTGCACCAAGTACTCTTAGTACTCTTACAGTAGTAGTCTTTGCATACATGACACATAAGCGATAAATACCCAGTGACCGCATGACTTTTTACATAACTGAAAATTGAAAAGCAAACACAGCAAACAAATGGCAGTAGGTATAAAGGAGACATTATGGAGTATACAATCTCAAATAATCCAACACACTTTACTCTAACCTCAACATAGTTTCTACAAACGTTTTTATGTGATACAACTTTATGTCGCTATTGTGCATTTGCAAAATAATTTGCTTAATATTTCATCATGTTTATGTTTGCCATTAAAACACAACAAAATGTTGCTTAATATAGTACCATTAAATTGAGGGGTGGGGTATAATTGCTGTGTAAGTAGGCAGTAAGTAGCCAACTGTGTAATTCTGAACCCATGTGTAAACCCTCATAGGCATTTAGCTTCACAACAGCAGAACACATAATTACTCCCATAGTTTATTGTTCAGCACGTGAAAGCCTGAGGATTTCGGATAGGCAGCTATATCATGGATAAAGAGAACGTATCGACATGGGCTTTGAAAAAGAGATTTGCTGGACTAATAAAACGGGAGGGAAAAAAGTTTGCTTTGGGGCTTTTTTTTTGTATCCAAATCTGTCTTAATTCCAGCACTCTGTAATAGAATTATAACTACACAAGACATCTAGTCATGGCTTAATTGGTGTAATCTGATCCCAGTTTGCTGTGGCTCTTCCATCTTTAGAGATGGATCTCATGGTGGCGTCTGGAAAGCATATTGGCTGTTTCTTACCTGCCACACATGCCAGGAAAGACCATCTCTCAGTGCCAAGGAGTTTGCCCTGTGGAGCAGAGCATTTCCTGGCTGTACATGGCGCTGTGTCACCACACCTGTGGACTTATGACTGACATTAAGTTATTCTAAGAACAGACCTTCCATTTTGTGCATCTTAATCACCTGTTATGTTCTCCCATTTCACACTTCCATGCCTTCCATTATTGATAATGTTACGGTATTTATAATGCTACAGTATGTTACGTGTGTTTTTCTTGTAAACTTGTAAATTGTTAATAAGAACTCATCAGGATCATCGAGCTCAACGAGATCATCATCATGGACATGAACATGGATAAGAAAAATCCGATTTTACTGATGGTGGACAAGGTCTAAACTTGTTAAAGGCTGGGAATACTGTCAGAAATGTTTCTTGTTATACTATGACTCACGTCTTAACCTGTCTCACCTGTTTCATATCTCTACATTTCTTGATCATTCATACACACTGGAGAGATGAAAGCCCCTCAAGATTTATCATTAAAACCCCTCGATCTTTGTTTACAAAGTTTCCACAGAGTCTCTCACATTGTGCATGCACATCTAGTCTTTATTTCTTCACCCTTACACTTTGAATCCAAAAATCTGTTTAGTGGGATAAAACACTAGACGTCTGTTTGACACAAAAGCTGTCCGCCCTGCCTACATTTCTGATTTCTGTTTGATAAAAGCCCTAGTGGAAACAGTCAAGAGAACAAAATAGTTTTTTTAGACGATGACTGGAGAATAGTCACGCTGAGATTTCATTACAACCTGCAGAGCTCTTGTGTGTAAATGTGCTGTATGAGAGAAAAAAAAAAATGGCAGCAACATTTGCTAGTGAATATCAGCTTGCTGTTACACATCTTGGTTTTGTTCAGAACAAGCGTTCATTCATTTGGTTTGGCCATGGTAGGGCTTGCATGTGGTTCTGGTTAAAAGCCGAGCTGTGTTGGTTTTCACAGTACAGGCGTGCTTCAGCTCTGAGTTTTACCTATCTCTCTCTCTCTCTCTCTCTCTCTCTCCTCCTTGACCTCATAAGTGTTGAAAGCGTCGCTATACTTCTACCGCCCAAAAAAGACTACCACAATGACAAAGAATGCAGACTAATGGCTTGCTTCGGGGTGATCCCGTCACAGGAAAAAGATGCATGGATCATAAAACATAAGTCTCGTGCGACATTCTTGGTCAGTATTGCCAGTGAGCATTGTAAATTTTTTATTCCCCATTTCTTTGGTCCTGCACATTGTTAGAGAGAACAATGAAAACATGCACTAATGCCATGAAAAAGTAATGTCTTTAACAAACACAAAGATGAAAGATGGTTAAGTTTATGGTTAAGTTTAGGGTATGGCTGGTGTCCTTTACTATGCTCTGTGTTTACATCATTGATGTATGTACTTCATATTTGTTTATGATTACAAGTCAAACAAAGAGCTTCAGTAATGTATTTTGTATCTCTAATTTACCTACGCGTCTCTCTTTAAGAACCGCCTAAGAGCCTCTGAAAAAAAAAAATCTCCTATGTGTTGAATCATGGCTGAATGTAGTTCTTGATCACCTCCAAGTCTGTCCCATCATCCATGCACACCGGATATATGTAGCATGGGTTGTATTGTATTGTATTGGATTTGTCCATGCAAAGACACCATGTAGACAGTTGGACCATTTTCCCGATCTATCCTTTGTTTGCACTAACTTTGAATTTATTCCTTTCCCTTTAGAGCAACTGTGTTTCAAAAACAAGATCTATGTATAATTACAAATAGTTGGGTTAAAATAATGATGGTATTCGTTTTGTATGTATAAAGCCTGTTAAGAATACACTTTCCAGTGATTATGTTGTGCAAGAAACAGTTGAAATAGGTGACTCCTACGGTGACACAGTAGCTTGTGGGAGTTACAAGAAGTTACACAAGCAGTTCCTTACATGTTTGAAGAAAATGTATCAAAAAAAGGAAAAAAAAAAATGAAGAAAGAAAAACAAAAGACATTGCTGTTTCACAAATTATTAAACATATGGGACATGATGTTCCATAAATAATGAAAGAGGTACTGTATGTTACAGTTATAGCAATTTCTATTTTGCTCTTTATCTTTTATCTTTGTGTTTATCCATCTTTTTGAGTGATTAAGGTGATCAGTGCTTAGAGCACCTATTAATAATTCATTTAGAATGAATTGTATTTTACCATAAAGTCCTCTCATGAGTTTATTATATTTACTTACAGTATTATTATTTTTTCAGTCCTACACAGAAATTTTAACCGTATTCTTCTCTTTTTATTTCACACATATAAAATGTATTAGTAACAAACTGCTAGTCACACGCTTTACCACATGGCGTTTCACATAATAGAAAATTGCAAAAAGTAAAAAGGAGTTAAATGGTAAAATGTACACAAAATGCTACACACTCTATGAAATAGATGTCAAAGGCCTGGGATTAGTGGGAAGGTCTATTAAAGTCCTATCAAAGTATTATTGCCAGATCGGGAATATGGCACTTAATTGCGTTCTTACTCACAGGCCTGCATGTGCGAGCAAGCTTTGTGCTGAATCATCAGGTGGTTTGACTCCAGGCTTTGGCAATCGCAAAAAAAAAAGACTGCTATCCTTTAGTCTATGCGCAAATATGGCAGCCACACCACATATGACTTCATGATGTTGTAAAGGAGACGGCTACGCACTTGAAGGTAATAGAGGTGAAAGGTTGTTCTATTATTTACTCTTGAAAGACGCTTCAGAGAAAGTAAAATGGAGACCTTACCATTAGAGCACAGTATACTGTATGTTGAATTCAGAATGCCTTGCTCCCAACCAAATAAAGTTACTATTCATAAAGCTACTTTCTGTAACACTGTAGTTGCTCAGAAACTTGCTGGGCAATAAAAAAAAAACAAAAAAAACAATTTAATATGTAATAAAGTGTACGCACTGAGAGCAAGCCAAGCCTGTACCGGAGGCACAGGATTGGTCATAGATGGTGGAGTGTGTATCCACCTGTGACTTGTGTCAGATAGCACTGGAAGTAGGTTTACACTTTCCCTCATGTTGAACTCTAAATATAACCATAGAGGCAGGGGTAAAGGGTAAACATATCCCTCTTGAGTTGCACGAGGGCAACTTGTCATGCAAGATTTTTCAGCATGCTCTGGCTTACGGAGTCTCGATGCCAGTGCTCATCGATGCCATACAATCATAGAGAGGAAACAAAGAATCAGGTTTCTGATGAATATGTCTGAATATTCAGCAAATGTTTGGAAGTTTTTTGAGAACTTTGAGACTCCTAGACTCACCGAGTCTCAGTCTTAATGTACCACTGAAATAATGCTCCTTTACACATTTAACCAATAAGACTTCGTAGGAGCAGGCATCCATGCTATACCCAACGTGTACCATGATCAGTGAGTTTCTAGCACCAATCTTATCTGGTTTCTCCAGTGTCAACGGTAATAATAATGATAAACCAAAGTGTTATAGCTTGTTCGGCTTGAAATTGGATGAAATTTTATTCTGGTCCTGTACGCATCATATTATTTTCACTCTTGTTTTTAAATAGCATTCTGGAATATTTAGCACTAAACAACGTGCTTTTACCTCTTCTCATTTCAAGCTCTCTCTCTCTCTCTCTCTCTCTCTCTTTCTCTGAGCTTGTTGTATCTGGTTCTGTGTCACTACATGGAGACTGCCCAGCTCAGCTTATTAAACAGTGAAATGGCACTCTCGAGGGCCAGGGTGTGAATGCTTTCCTTGCCTTAGCAAGTCCATCACTCTGGAGTGTCACATGGTGTTTGTAACAGTGAAAAGACTCTTGTGTTGTGAATGTATGGGCCAAATTCTAACAAATATCTCTTCATCATAAGCTGTAGTACTACCGCTGTATTGCTTGACATGGTAGATTTATAGGTCAGGCCTCACTAAGTGAGCAAACATAAGCAATTTCAGGTAATATTTCTATCTTGCTGAGTCATGGAGGCAGAAAAAGTTACAAAAGTTATAATCAATTGTGTTAAAACAATTTTTGTTTTGTTGCTCCTATCAAGTTTTATTTGTTAAGTTTAACAGCACCACATTCATGCAAATGAGATGTACAGTACTGTGCAAAAGTCTTAGGCACCCTATTTTTTTTAGTACAAACTTTGTTATAGATGTTTTATTTTATGACGTCTACATTATGAAGTCAGTACAAAAACATTTTAGATTCCCAAACATTAGTTTTCTAGCACAAAATGAAACGTTACAGAAAAAATGTTTGTATGTCATTAAAGAAAGCAGCATATTACGTAAGAGACACTTTTCAGACAAAGAACACAATGAAGGCTGCTGGGTTTCGCTGCAAAAATAAGAAGAGAGTGCGAAAGTCAAAGTGTCCAGAAGAACTGTGTCTGGTTCTGCAAGATGCTCAATAAAACTTACCAGCTCATTTCCTATTTCATTTTTATTTTTCTGTCACACCAAATATTGACATTGTTTCATTTGTTTCATTTACTAATTTTTACTGCTCTTTATGGTATTTTTTTTTTGTATTTTATGGTATTTTCATTATTTTGAAGGCATCTTTGCTCTACAGCATTTATTTGCATGTGCCTAAAACTTTTGCACAGTACTGTACATAGTGAGTACTACTAAAGTCAGAATACAAATATGTTGTTCCAAAAATATTTAGGAATAGTAATAAGTAATAATAAGAGTTTGACACGGCACCACTGTGTTATCTGGCGTCAGTTCAGTTTGGCAGGCGCCTCTTGGCTGTGTGAGGTGTCAATAATGACTTTCCCATCTGAACTTCTCACTAAATCCAGCCTGACCTGAGGGTTATTAAACAAATATATCGGTACAAAAACCTCTCTATCTTATCCATCTATTCTAGGCACACATTATAACAAGATACCGGCTATGTTTAATACAGACTATTATGTTCATTTAGTTTATTTGTTAGTCAAAGCAGACGCTAAAGGATGGGTTGTTTTTTATTTATTTTTTATTTTTTTAATTAATTTGTTATTTAGCTCATTAGTGGCATACTTGCAATAGACATTCATTTCAATAATTTGCCCTGTGTAGACACATTTACCATCACTGTGAGTTTTTAAAAACAGTGCTCAAGTTCAAACACTTGTCCTAAAGAATCTCTAAGCTTCAGTTTGACCATTTATAAAGGATTTAAAGTACTAGGAAATGCAAATAAGGGTGATACTCACTCACTCACTTTGAGTAACCGCTTTATCCTGGTCAGGGTCATGGTGGACCCGGAGCCTAACACACTGCACCATACACACACACATTCACACCTAGGGGCAATTTATCTGAGAACTTGGAGGAAACTCACTGGGACGAGGGGAGAACATGCACAGTCACTCCGCACAGACAGCAACCCGGTCTCAAGATTGAACCCAGGACCCTTGACATTATAAGCTGATCCTATATTTCACAATATTTCATAAACATGCAATTCATATGGTTTTTGGATTTTGTTTATGATTATGTACAGTACCATTTATACAGGGTGTCCCAAATGTCTCCATATATAGGATTTTAGCAAAATGTCTGACAAAATGTTTCATACTTAGTTTATATATAATATATATTATTATTATTATTATTTTTTTTTCAGATAGCCTTTAAGAATGCCTTTGACAAAGGAAGAGCATATTGAAATCATTCTCATGGCTGGATCGCAAGGTTGCGATGGACTCTGACAGGAAACATGGCAAGCACATCACACATGACACTGTTGCCAAACTTATTAACAAATTCAAAAAGACTAGAAGTGTTGCGGACCAACCGAGAAGTGGACGTCCACGAACATCCACTGACGAAGACACAACCGACACCCAGTAAAGTTGTTAATTTCTAAACGTTTTCATCATTTAATTCTAACATTAGTGTTTTGTACTATTTGTATTTGGAATACTGTAATTTAATAGGAACCTCAAAATAGGTTTTTGATTATGAGTAGCCAGTGCATTTTTGACAGACCAGCATTGAAGAAAAGATTTGGCACTTCTTTTATAAAGTGGTTGATCTATTTCTAAACTTCAGGATTTGGAGAACCCAGTTCAGATCTCTTACTGGCCTTTAATGATGGTGAACTGGGCCAAAATTTAGGTCACTCTTTGGCCTATTACACCTCGTTATTTTCAGTGTTTGGAAGTAACACATTACTGGATATTGTAATCTCATTACAAAAAAACAGGTACTTAGAGTAGGATACACCTGATATGATGCAACATACACACACACACACACACACACACACACACAAAAAACTTACATAGATTACTCAGCTGACACCATGGATGATTTGTAATTTATTGAATGTGCCAATAAACTGCATAATATCTGACACTACAGGCAAGTTCTTCAGTCATTAGCTACATGAGGTTTCTTGCTGCAGACCTAGTTATCTCAGATAATTGTTAATAGTAAATGGCAGTGTGTAATACCTGGATAAGTGCTTATGTGAATGCACACACATACCCAGATCTTCCATAAAAGGTAGTAGTGCAATAACTACGGCCATTATACAGTAATCTTTCCATATAAATTTTTCACTGAGTTGGCACAGATTTCAAATGAAAATGAACCTTGGCAGTTATCCAGGGTTCATAGAACCACAGTTACTAGTGTTGTATTTAACTAATTGTGAGGATGGAGGAAGGATAACATATACCAACATGCAGAACAGGAGTCATGAGGAACAGGAGTCACCGTAGAACTTCCCCCAACAGAGGGGGTGAGTGAGGATTCATCCATATTTTCAAATTAATATTCAAGAAAATCTTATAATCAAAAAAGAAATCATGGCATCAGTATGTGGCTGCCTGCAAGTTGATATACTGCATCCTCGAGATGCGCTCGTTGTTGATTAGCTGCATGTCTATTCACCAGACAGTTTATATATCTGGATTCAGCTTTGTGAAAACATATCTCAACCTAAGCCAAAAAGACATAGGACCATCCTCGTCATTGTATCATGAAGTATCCATTTCATTGCTCACATGTTGTTGTGCAGCAACACACCGCTATATAAGTCCTAGGAGGAGACAGACCTCGTAGAGGGGCATGCCACTGTGAGTTCTGGGCACTCAGTTCGTCTATATGCCAGGTTTGATGATGTCTGCCACCCTACACCTTTAGTGTAGATGGAGACTTGCTGCTGACGGAAAGTAAGGATCTTAGGTCTTGGGCAATGCATCAGGTCTGAACACCATTCGCAGAGCAACTTCCACTCAACGGCATACAACAGAAATTTAGCCCAAGGGGGCCAGACATCAGATACAGGTGACATGTTCGGCATTCATGTGAGACAGCAGATCTGTTCAGAGAAGTATGCACCAGGTTGTTCCAACAACTAGTGAAATCAGTATTGGGAACCAAGGCCACACACAGGACTGGGGCCTAGTTGCTGAATCCTGTACAGTGTGGGAACAATCATCAGTAAAGGAGGTACGTAACATGTGGTGAAGCCAGCTGTGGACCAGGGAATCCTGTCCTAGCAGGCTGTCCAACTCTGCCAGAGTGAACCACAAATATGAAAAGGTCCACTGCACCCCAGCAAACCTATCCCAGATCTAGGGTACCATCTGGGGTCCACCATACCATTGTGGCACCCAGAAGACAAGTCACTCTCAGTTAGGCCAGCCTTGACTGTAATGTGCCCCATCGCCAACCTTCAGGGGCATGCTTTGCATTATTGCATTATTTAGTGGTTGGTGAATATTATCTAGGGCTTCCTTCATGGAGTAGACAAGGGGGTGGGCCTCTTGTAGGCATTAGGACATGGAGTCAGGGTGTGGTGTCCTAAAGGTGCCATGTGAACTGTCCATTTGGTTATGTTGGCTTTGTAATTTCGAAACCTCTTTAATGGCAGGTCCAAAGAAGGACACCATGATGGAACGCAGATTCCACAGGGCTAACACCACCCCAGGCACAGTGCATAAACCATGTTAACAGACAGTTGCCCCATATCCTGGCCCAGGCTAAAGGACACTATGGAGCCCTGTAGTGTTCTATGAAAAATGCTCATAACATGAAAGAAAGCACTATCATCAAAGTAGAAAGAAATGAGAAGAACCTTTGACGGACACGACAACTGTGGTAACAAGCTGCTAAGAGAATAGCTCCATACTGTGTACAGGTAGTCCAACACGTGCACTGACGAGAAGGAGAAAAGGAATGATTGCTGTATAGTGGAGGTATTTATTGCATATACTGCATCATATGTCACTATGCGACTTTGTTGGAAGATCTTGGCATGTATCGCATGCACGCAAGGAAATTGAGGTGAAATAGAATGAAACATATACAAACATTTAATAAGATGTTGGCCACAGCTTCAGTGTGCCTTGGCATAGATTCTTCAAGTCTCTGGGACTGTACTGTACTTTTCTAGCTAAGATTCATCAATTAACTTACAGTGAAACATGCAGTTTGCTATATAATCTTCTATATTTCTATATCCACTCTTGAAGGATTTTAAAATTATATTAGTCATTTCCAATAAATGTACTTTTTATCAAACAATTATTTTTTGTATATTTCTTTCTTCATTGATAATGCATATAAAAGGCATATAATTTAGTCATTTAATTTGTACTGGGTCACCTTCACTCAGTCAGAAAGTTAGAAAACAGAGAAGAAGAAGCCTTTATTTGTCACATATACATTACAGCACAGTGAAATTATTATTATAATTTTTATTTTTTATTTTTTCCCCGTATCACAGTTTGCTAGGAAGCTGGGGTCAACCATGACCCAGCACCTCTGGAGCAGATATGGTTAAGGGCCTTGATCAAGGGCCCAACACTGGCAGCTTGGTGGTGCTGGGGTTTGAACCCCAAACCTTCTGATCAGCAATCTAGAGCCTTAACTGTTAAGCCACCACTGCCTGCAAAGGAAGAGTTGGGGTTTGAACCCATGAGCTTTGGTTTACAAGACCAACGAATACATTTATAGAATCTATAATTTATATGCATTTATTAATAGAATATAAATTTAAATACATTTATAAGATATTTATTGAGATAAATAATTTCTTAGACTTCCTTAGACCATGACTCCCATAATTACATTATTGACCACATTTTGTATAATGCTCTCAGCAATGCTCTGAAGAATTTAGCATATTCAGTTCTAAACTGTAAGTAAATATAAAACCTCATTCTGTCATAGTAGCTATTTAGTGGTAACCACAGTAACAATACAATCCATTTAACTTGCTTTTAGTAAAAGTTATTCATTTAAGTTTAAACACAGAATTAGGAAACTAACTTTATGGTTATTTATGGTTAAAATATATTAGGGCCCAGGGTTCATACACATTCCTTGTTCTCCAGAGATTACACCAGAATGTATATCTACTGTATAGCTCAAATAATCCAATTTATATCCCTTGTCCAAACTAACTTTGGAGATCAGTCAGTATCCTTAATTACCTTCACACAAAAAAGATGGTTTCAGTATTTGGATATAATTTTACAGTTCCACAGGAATTTTTCAGCATTAAAAGTTTAAAGAAATGTGCCTGTCTATTTAATAAACACCCAGGAGTGTATTTTATTATTGCAACTGGAAATAATGAGGAGAATTTATTTCAAGTTTGTCAGCTGAAAATAGTTGGCACAGACCCAGTCATCCAAACGAGTTCCTGGGCCGAGTAACTGTTACATAACGAATATAACGAATACCAGTCAGCTGAGTCAAAAATATCAGTACTATCATATAAATGTGTGAAAGGTAACTGGAAAATTCTCACAGTGTGTCAAGTTAAAACAAAACTCTCCCATCCAAATGTCAGGTAAGATTCTTGGAATCACATCATGTTTACAACTAGGACACAACCTCACAAATGTGCCTGAAAGTGGCAGTATCTTGTTCATTCTCCGTTTACTGTGGCCTGAACATCACAGGGTTAATAAAACTTGTTTACTTGATTAAAATTGGTTTAAAAAGCAATGCACCTTGTTAGTTACCTGCTTAAGGTCTGATTTCCCCAAACAACCGTGGCTAAAAACATTTCCACTGTCATGGTGCTAGTTGATACTACAAGCACTAAAACTCCTGGCAAAACTGGTTATTCCCGTTTCATGTAATAGCTCATCATGTTAGTTTGGTTATTTATTGTAAAAGAGAATAAATTGGCTAATCGTATTGTCCTCTTGTCAGTTATGGCTGTGGGCAATAGCACATAATTACGCATGACAAGTGTAAATGACCTGGGCATTCTGTCAAGTCTCTCTCCATTTTGCATGGAGCTGTGAACTTCCTTTGCCTGGAATACCTTCATCTATTCCCTCCATGCACATTGCCCTTAGTTAAAAAGTCCTCTGTATATTCTTTGATGCAAAATTTAGAGACATAAAAGTAAGGATGGTGTACTTAGACATGCAGAAAGATGAAAGCATTACAATTTAGCCAACTTAGTAGATGGAGCTCCCAGAAGGCATTACAGTTAAAACCACACAGTGATACACCCAAGCTGTAAGCAACTAACCTGGGGACTCACCAAACCCATCAAAACAAAACAAAAAATCTGATGAGAAAAAATAGGGAGGTTTTGTGTGAACAAAACATTATTAATGTTAGATTAGTAAAGTTTTACAAAATGAAGCTTGCTCCACATCACATGCTAATTCCACCTTAAATGTCCTGCATTATTCCTCTTCTGAAAGTCACACAGATAAATCCTTGTTTGAAAATAGTTATAACATTTTAGCAACATGGTCTCACAATTGCATATTAATAAGTATTTACTAAGGATGTAACGATACACAAAGTTTTAACAAATGGCCTGAGACTGAGCTACCAATCGACTGAACTATAGTCAGTCCATATAGGATTTTGCGGAGATTTTTGTGATTGTTGCGGCCAAAAATGCTTGATTTTGCTGCAGCTTGTTTTGTTTTTCTGCTTTTTTTTTGCGGAAAATTACTTGAATTGGTGAAATTTGCACTTGCATGAAATTGTTTTGCACGGTCTTTTGCAGCAATGTTTATTGGTAAATGAGACCTTTTAGCTGTACTCATGTTCAAGACGTGAATCGAAGGGGGTTTTGACTGAATGCGCGTTGTGATGACGTCACATGACGCGTCTCGGCCCAAACATGTGGAAAATCTGCGGTAATTTTGAAAAATTGCAAGCTCCTCCGAATATTAATTTTGCAATTATTTCTGCAATCGCAAAATCGCAAAATCCTGGAGGGACTGTGCAATATTATTAATAATAATAATAATAATAATAATAATAATAATATATAATATACAGCAATAACTGTATATATATTTATTCACTTAATACTAATACAATGTTAATAAATTACACCACTGTGGAATTTCCTTTTTTAGCTGTACGTATCACCATCTCCCCACTACTGGTACACTTTATATATATTTCCTATTTATCTGACTTGTTTGTTTTATTTATAAATATTTATTGATTTTGTTTGACTCTGTGTACCTTATTGTCTGCATTTATTGTCTGTATTTACTGTTGTCTTTTAGTCCTCATCAATGTCTATTATATGCTGCGTGGTAGTTATCTGAAGGAACCGTGTTTTGTTTTTATCCATTGCCATGCGATGTGCTAAAAATGACAATAAAACTGACTTTGACTTTGATATGGTGGTGTCTCGATACGATACCTTTTTCGATAATAGCACAAATAAGCATAAGCCTGAATATGTACCTTAGGTTTGCCTTTTCAGTATGTTAAAACATTCAACATTATAAAAGTATAACAACTGAAACTTAATAATGATGATGTCTGTGTTATCCATTCAGACTCAAAACAGCAAAACAGCAACCAAAAGCCGTGCAATAGAATGTAAAGAAATTAAACACGTCTAATTAAACATTAGCTCTCTGATATGGCCATGAAAGGTTATGCGCACTTGTGACAGGTCTCAGTAAATTTTTCACTTCAACTACATCTCAAAAAGTGCAAAAAAAGACCTGATACTAGTCCAAAAAATCTGTAAAAAGAAAGTCACATTTGTTACAACCCTAGTATTTACACAACCCAACAATGTTACAGTTGGTTAAGTATACGTTAAGGAGTGGTTGACGTATATGCCTCTGAAATCCGAGAGAACAATTTCCTTGGATTTCAGAGGCATTTCGAAACCAATTTTAGGAGATCCAACTAAGACAAGCATTTCTTTTCTTATCAGCAAGTGAAATTATGCCGTTGATAACATTTTCAGGCTAAGCAATGGACCCTAAACTTAGGTGTAGTCTAGATGATAGTTTGAATGATATTCAATCTGTGCCCTATGTCATCTCTGAACTATCAGCAAGGGGCTCAATCATTGTTGCCTTGAATGCCATACATCATAACTCAAGCATACCAAACATAGATTGCCTGTAATGGTTCCAAGTGATTCTTCCAGTAAGCCTGAAGCACTATCTTAGCAATAAAGTCATCTCCAGATCATCTTTACTGGATCTGGAGCTTAACAGTATATGGTCTGCTATAAATGACATTTTTATTTAACTTCAAAAAAAAAAAAAAATTAACACAGTGCCTCACCATTTTATTTTAGAGCTGGTCTCAACCATAAACCAACACAATAAAGTAGGCTGGAGATTAGTGCAAGAGCAATAAGGATTTTTAGGGGCATTATGATGGTGAAACTGAAACACAAGTGCCCCCAAAAGCCCCTTATTCTCCCTGCGGCAGTACATTTACACCAACGTGTTTCATGTAGTTACAGCTATACTGTATAGTGGCCTTCTATGGCTTATTTGGCTCATGTTTTATTGTTGTTGAACCCGAGAATGGTGATTTCGACTATTTAGGAGCCATTTCTGAAACATTTGGCTATGTCAAAAGAAAACCGTTAATGCTGAAACTTGCGGCTACAGGCTTGGATTGTATTCTGCTTTGTTTTTAAATTAAATGTGGATAAACGTATCTACCTGTAGAGTGATTTCAGGTCAATTCGGACACTTAAATTTAGCAGAGTTTATTTTCTTGCCTTAAAAATGAAAGTCAAAACTTATGTTATGAAGCTCTTTGAGTGGAACTGCCTGATAAAAAAAAAAAAAAAATTTTTTTTTTTCTTAATTCATGTGACATAATATAAGGGGGTGTGATCAACATTAAAATGAGATGCTTTGGCTAGTGTATTTAATAAGGTAATAAATTAATCTTGAATAATTGATTCCACATATTTATGATGCGTATATACACAAGATCGTCTACTGTTACAAAACATGCAGGATGTCCGTTCAAATCATTTACAGACATTTATCATTTAATAATTAATGGGATATAACGGGATGCACAAAGTGACACATGAAACACCCCACAGCTATGATTAAATGATGGTTTTATATGCAATAAATTGTGTTTTTATGAAGCATATTAAGAAGCAGGAGAATAAGGTAGACTGGGAAATACAAACCATTACTTAGGCCTTATATTTAGTATGCAGATATTTTTACTTACTGAACTGTATTCATATCATTTTAGAGATTGATGCTGATATTTATTTTTTAAATCCTGGCTTATGCTTCCACAGCAAGAAATAATTTATAAACTATTGCTTTGAATCTATTCACACTGAATTTTAGAAAACATTGGTTATAAATTTGGAAAATATTAATATAAGATTTTCCTAAAAACTGTTCTTGCATTAAGAAATGAATTACAGAATGTTACTCAGGCCAACATCTTAATATGTAGTCAATTGTACTCAGTCTATTATGTTCAAGAATATTAAAGAATATTCAAATATGTCGATTATGGATAAGTTTGGATAACACTTTTTTTTACAAGTTTTGTTATTGAAATGTGATTTAATGGTCCCACTAATAAAATGCTACAGATAAAGAATGTTCATGTAATGAACATGTAATTGCGGATGAAGTGAAAAGCCTACACATAAAAACAAATTCCCAAATATGTCATTAAAAATGGTTCAGTCAGTCTTGACAAAACAATCAGCCATGCTTCTTCAGAATACGATATAAACTTTTTTCCCTCCATAGTCACCACGTTGAGTGGTGTTTTACGTTGGCCTATTTGTTTTACTAACGGCAAGAAAGCTTCGACAATTTGGGAGAAAAAAAAAAAAGTGCCCCATATTCATATATTCATTCCTAATTCATTCTAAATCTAATGGCATGCGAGTGAACAATGGAAGATCACAGCAAGTTGATGTACCAACAACATGTAGCTTCACGTCACAACCTTCACTTCAATATCGGCTCGCTGAACAAATGACATATTCGCTGTGAAACAAGACAGGACCATGATTCCATGATGAAGGTGATTACCAATTATGAACTAGTTGAAGAAGTTATAAACAGTAAAATTCATTGACTTCTTGTGCATATTTTATCCCATGCACCATCAGATGCATCAACATAATCTCTTATATTTATGAATATCAAAAATTAAGTTACATAATAAGTTGATGATGGCCAAGCTGTATATTGGATGGGTGAGCACCAGAAGCGGGACTTTGCGGGCCAGTTGGATTGAAACCGAAACACATCTTGCCCCCAAAACCCCGTCACTGGCGTCACATAAAAAATGACTGCAATAACCAACAACCAAAGTAATGTCAAGTACTCATTACTAATAACCAGCCTACTTCACTTATAGCCTGAGAGCTCGCTCCTGGATTAAGCCTTCAAGACCTATCTGACTGTCAGACAAGACACTTATTCGCTGTAGGGAAACCTGTAACCAGAGCTGTAGCAAGTTAGATATTCTAGTATACACTTATCTAGTCAGTTGTATGCTGTGTATGTACAGCGAAAAGAAAAACACAGAATGCAACAGAGTTCAGGTGGAGTCTCTTCTCTCTCTCTCAGACACAATCTGTCTGTCTCTGTCTGGAAAGCGACAGTCCCGAAATGTCACTTTACATGACAATGCATGCACAAACAAAAATTCAAGCAGTACAGAATTACATGCATTAATTCGTTGTTGCTGTTGTTGTATTTTGTGATTTATTTTCTTACAGCGACGCGCATTCTGTTCACATCTGTCTAACTGCGTAACGCCAACACCAACAAGACGCCTTGAGAGCATGCATTTTTGCGTTTTGCGTTTCGGACAGCAATATATCACCGCTCCCCAGAACTTACCGTATTGATCAGGAGAGAATCGCGCGCGCATGTACAGTGTGTGCGTGTGCATGTGTGTGTGTGTGTGTGTGGACTGGCGTTAATCAAGACGTGCTTTCTTCATCCAGAGAGCTGCACCGTCGCGCGCTCGGAGCAGAGGAGATGAGTCCCTGTGTGCTCGGTCTGACTCACTTCTCCCCCCGGCAGCTCCCTTCGTGCTCGCGCCACGAGGTGAAAATTAGGCCGTGCAAAAAATAAATAAATAAATAAATAAAAAATAAAAAAAAAAAAAAAAAGGAGGGGGAAACACTTTCAAACACACACACACATCAGTTGTATGCTATTTTTTGTTCCAGGCTCGAATGATTGCTATTAGGAAGACGCGAGATGAAGAGCAGGACGTGCGCTCGCGCCTCCTCTGTTGCTTTAAAAGGGGAGTCGCATTTAAAACAAGTAAACGAGGCCCTGACCATTTATACTTTCCTAGAAATCATCTCCTAATATAGAAACTCCCCAGGAAGCATTTCATCCTTCGTGAACGCATCAGAGAATATTTGTGCGGTTTATTAAAGGCCCCCCCGCCTTTATTTTAAAGTCCACTATAACCCTACCTTTATATCTTTTACTAAATGTGGCTGAATAAGGCTTGTACTACTGTAGATATAGGAGCTGCTGCTGCCACCTGTCGGTGTGTCCTATGTAGATTTTAGGTTACATTGTAATTGTTCATCAATTCGTCAGTATTAACCCTTTCATACATAAATTGTTTAAAAACATACCCATTCTTAAAATTGCATATCATGAATTTTCACTTTAAAAAAAAAGTCATTTACGTAATAAATAAATAAATAAACAAACAAATTGTCCATGTATAGCAATACCATTAGTAAAAAAGGATAAAACATTGTACATGAAATAAAAAAAAATAATAAAAAAATAAAATCTTACAATGTGTATATAAACTGTTAACCTTCAGGTCTAATATATTTAATGTTAATGCCCAACATTAAAGATATATATATATATATATATATATATATATATATATATATATATATATATATATAAACTTATACATAAACTTATACTGTAAAATATACAGTAGCTTAGATAAAGATATACCAGAAACATTCTGCACTGAGAAAGGCGAATAGTTTAGAGAGCTACAGAAGTTAAGTTAATGATATTCTTAAGTGATTTGGTGGTGATTTTTTTTTATTTTTTATTTTTTTACATTTATATATATTTTCCACAAAACTGCCTTAAACGGACATTACTGGTTTGGTCTAAATATTAAACTTATGCAATGCTCAGCATTTGTGGTCGACTGATATATCACCAAGGCCGCTATATCGGCCAATATTTGTCATTTTTAAATGATCGGTATCGGCCTATAAATCTTCCTGTTCGGCCGATATGTGACAAACCAGACTACTGAGGGCATATAGTGCATAATTGCATTGTGCCTTATTCTGGCTCAAAAACTCCCACTCAGACGTGTAGCGAGCATCTGACAGACAGCAAAATGACCAGTCATTGTTAAATTTTAAACGTGATGTTACACACAGCAACACTCTGACCTGCAACAAAGTCTTATTGAAACACTTGAGATGTCAGATCATTCCGCAGCCGTGGTGAACAAGCTCATGGTGAACTCCTGCAGGCACACAGACGTGCAATAAACAAATTCAAACAAATCTCACAAACAATCACAAATCCCACGACTGGTTCTTCCTCAGACATGTGTTGTCTTCGGTAACTTTTAAACAAGACGCTGTTTTCCTGCGGACTCATAAGCCTGTGTACCCCTAGTGAAAGCTGGGTCAGGTGAGCTCGTATGCAACATAATGTGAGACGGTACATTTGAATTCCTAGATTTTAAATCCATTTAATTGTCCACAGTTAATGTAATATCATGTGTAATGTACCTTTTCATGTGTTCCGGTCTTTTTTTGATGCTAAGCTACATGCTGCTAACTACGCATAAGCATGCAATGGTAAAAAATATTAGCCTTTTGTCATATAGACAGACAAGCAAAACACATCAGACATAAATCTTTATTATTCAAATAATATCCTATATTTTGACTTAAGTGAAGAAAGTAAAACGGCATGTTACTGGCTAAAGTAACTAGGCTATATGAGATTTATGAGTAACTATGTATTGTAAATAAAATACATGGAAGTACACATAGTATTTTTGTCTTTAATTAATGACTATTGGTCACATTTGTTCATTAAGTTAATTATAAATGTTATCTATAACCTGCTACTGGATTAATTATTATAACAAATTATTTATGTGATTGGAAAATCCAATTATACATACAAGTTTTAACTAAAATTATAAATTAACATAAATATTATGCACAAATATTAATGTTAATTTGGTTTCACCAATTTTCTGTATATGTAATTTACTGTAATTAAGTTTGTTATATCGGCCTCATATCGGCCACACTGCTTTCTAGATATGGGCATCGGTCATTAAAAACCCATATCAGTCGAGCATTACTCAACCCTGAGTTCTTAATTTCGTTGTGGTGCCTATAAATAAATCTAGGAGAGGTTCTGGTAGAAAGGAAAAGGCACGGACGGGGTTCGAACCCGCGATCTTCGGTTTACGAGACCGACGCCTTACCACTTGGCCACCGCGCCTGCGCCATCTTGTGGTCTGTGACTCAACTTCAACATAATACAGTGTTCTAGCGGGAAACTGTTAAATATACTAGTAAACAAACGTATTTTAATTTATTTTCTTTTAGCGTTTTGTTTCAGATTAAGCACCCAGCTTTTACCCAGGACACTTTAGATTTAACTGTATAATATGTTTACTAACTTGAACCTCAACCATGTAAGTAATGGACCTAAAGGTAAGGACATTAGCTTTGTTGTTATAAAGCCACTCACTGGCTTAATAACGTATAGCAGTTAAAATGTAAAATGTCTTTAATGTCTATTTTATCACCTTCCTGACTTAGGTACTCCCCAGAAAACAAATAGCTCTTGTCTTTGGGGGCAAATCACTTACTGCATTTTTCTTGACATCCACAAGGGGACGCTGTGTAGCCGTAATATTTCTGAATTGTTTTATAGAATTCATATAATAGATCACAGGTTCCCAACCCTGGTCCTGGAGTTCCCCCTGCCCTGCACATTTCAGTGTTTCCCCTGGTCTAACACATCCAGGTTTTACTGCCCTGCTGAAAAAAATACAGCAACAATAGAAACCCTCACAGAATTTCTAATTGTTTTAATAGTTATAATGGGAATTGTATTGGTTTTAATGGAAACTATAATGGTCCCTGTGGGTCTCTACTGCTAATTTTTTGCCTTCTGTTGGTGGCATGTTTTGTCTAGTATGTCCTTAGTATGTCCTTAGCATGTCCTACTATGTAATGGAAACCATTTGGTAATGGTTAACAGCTGATGGTTTGTAATGGTATTTGTAGTGGAACCCATTAGAATTTCTGTGATGGTTCCTATTTTTTTTCAGTCATGGAACTAGTGTGGGGCAGCCATAGCTAAGTAATTAGTTTACATTAATACCAAATCATTTAAATGTGGAAACGCTATAATTTTATATAGATTTAATATTTCAGCCAATGCTTATTTCAATATTTGGTTACTTGCCGTGTTAGTAGTGTTTTTAAATAATGGCATTTTACAGTGTTGTTCAAGAAGTGCAGTAAAACCTATGTCTATAGGGTATAAACATGAAAAGTCATGTTTTGTTTTATTTATTTATTTTTACATGAGGTAGGGTGAGTTCAGATACATTGGGTCAGTTTTAAAAAAAAAAAAAAAAAAAACCATTCTGAATTTTAATTATCTGGTGTTAGAGTCTCACCCACCAACCCCTTAGCCCCCACTGCCCACTCCAGTTAAAATGCCTCCGGCAATCACTGGGAAAATTGCTATACTGCATATTGTCTACTACATAGGATCCCTGCATTGGTCCAGGAGTACTCTCTATCATGCACATTTTGGTGTTTTCACTACACCCTGCTCTAACAGGCCGACTTCAAGGCCTGTTAATTGACTGATTAGTTGAATCAGTAGTTCTGGGTGTATGGAAAACACTACAAAATATAGGACACTGGATACACTGGGTACTCCAGGACCAGCGATGGGATCCTGTGTAGTAGATAATATACAGAGATCTTCCCAGTAATTGCCTGTTGAGAGGCATTTTGACTGGGGTGGGCAAGGGGCAGGGCATGGAACTTGAGTGGGGTGGCCATAACACAGTGTTACATTAATACAAAATAATTTAAATGTCTAAATGCTATAGTTTGATGCATTTCATGTTTCAGCCTATGCTTATTTCAGTATTTAGTTACTGCCATGTTTGCAGTGTCGGTAGTTTACGCTCTTCTTGCCGTTCATAATACAAAACATCCCAACGCATGATACAATTCTGAAATCCTCAAGGTGTTGACTGTCTAAATGTGAAGAAAAATGCATAGCCTGTTTGTTCAGGCCCCCTAGTAGTGTAGACGCCGGTGTCTACACTCTGACAATTGTGTAAAAATAGCTTTCATGTAAAGAAAATAGCGACAATATCAACAAAGGCTGCATGTCATCTTTCAAAGTAATAAATTGTCTATCTGCATTTCAGCTTTTCCTATCTCTTTGTCGTGGAGCACTCGATAACTGCACAGACGTGTGGCCTTGGGATTTGTTTACAGCCTGCCAGAACTCCCGACATAACGTGGCCAAGTATTTCGGACATCACAAACCAAATACTTTTGCCATCAAAAAATCGTGTTCCAACAACGCAACAATAAAATACAGCTGACAGGTAAAAACAACAGTTTTATTATAGTTTATTTAGTTTATTAAGGGAATTTTAAAAAACTTTTTAAAACCATGTTCTATCTTGGTACATGTCTGTCCTTTCATTTAAGTGAGTAGTCTTTGGTGTGTATTTTGGGACAGTAAAACTTACATTAAATTAGTAAGAACTGACCCAAAATCATTAGTAAATTATGTTTGGGAATTTGAGACACATAAATATTTTTATTGGTTTAGGCCTTTACTTTTATCTTCAATGACATTTTTAAAATGATATTTATTTGTAGCAAATTCATTCATGGCATCAGTAAATCAAATTTCAATAACATTATTTGAGAAACATCCCCAAATCCATAATGAATACCACACTAATGAATGAATTGTCTATTAATCAGTGTATATGTTTAGAAATAAGGTTCAGTAACATAAAGTTTACTTTATTGTTACAAATTCCTCTGTGAAATCATTGTTGATAGGTCATCATTTAGAGTGGTTTATGGCAGAGCTTTTTTCATGAAAAAAGACTGATGACATTTGAATAGACTTTAAAAATCAAATGGATAAAGTGCAAGAATGTAGAAAATACAGAACAGTAACTTAACAATTACTGCTGATATTAATCCACTACATGCATGAATGTAGAACACTGGTCAGGGAAGATACATCTATCTATGGATTATCTTCTCTGTCTGTCTGTCTGTCTGTCTAACTCTCTATCCATCTGTCTGTCTGTCTGTCTGTCCACAGTATCTATCTATCTATCTATCTATCTATCTATCTATCTATCTATCTATCTATCTATCTATCTATCTATCTATCTATCTGTCTGTCTGTCTGTCTGCCTGTCAGACAGAAGTTATATAAATAATGAATCCAACACAAAAACAGAGACTCGTCTCAGACCGTGGTTTGTGTTTGATAATAGTGGCGCAAAATGAAAAAAAAAAAAAAAAAAAAGCTAGTAAAAGTACTCGTCTCATAAGAAATTATATATATATATATAAATAAAATAAATATTTATCTAAATAAAAATGATTAATTCTTTGTTGTCTATGTCGCACAATGTTATTTGAGTCAATTTTTTGTTGTTATCAATCACTCACTCAGTCAGTCTGTCTATCTATCTATCTACAGTACTGTGCAAAAGTTTTAGGTACATGCAAAGAAATGCTGTTGAGCAAAGATGCTTTCAAAAGAATTAAATTGAATGTTTCTACATAAAAAGTCTAGTCACTCGTGCACATCATAAAAGCAATTTCTCATTCTTTTGATCAAATTGCCAATGCTTTGGTACATTCATGCAATTAATTGTCTGGGAATGTGTGAAGCGTTAGATCAACCAATGATCAACCAGTTCTCTAAAATAGCTCAGAGGTGCATCTCATGAACCTTCAATTGGCAGGCGTATATAGACAGAGCACAACACAGTGTTACAATTTCTGCCAATGGATGAACAACGAGGAAACGAACAGGGTCAACAGCCAGGAAGAAGAAGAAGAGTAAGGATGCGTGGTGGAAGGGTAGGGAGGCAAAACAGAGGAAGAGGTAGAAGAGGCCAAGGACATAGGCACGATGAAATAAGGGCCACTATTGTGGACCATGTTCTCAATAATGGCCTTACAATGGCCGAGGCTGGTCGAAGGGTGCAGCCGAATGTTGGGAGAACAACCGTGTCCTCAATCATTCAAACATTTCGTAGACAAAACAGGTATGTAATCCAACAATGTGCACTGTACTGTAATACTGTATACTTACTGTAATGCTTCATATTACAGTAGGCCAATGTATACAGTATACAGTAAATATACTTTATACAGATACATACTGTAACACACAAACACACACACACACACACACATGTATACATATACAGTGACATATTCTATGAAATCTCTTTTGAAGTCATTGTTATCAAACCCGTAGTTTACATCAGGAAATACTGACAGAGTACACTGTTATACTGACAACATGGCTAAGCATTTTGACTATCGTGTTTGTGATTCTGATGGCACTGATATATTCATTGACATAAATATTTACTTTTGAGAGATGAACTAAGGATTTTGAGCAACTTTTGCTGGTAATCCATTGTGTGGTGCTGTTTGTACAAATTGTTTCGACAAATGCACTTACTGGTTTGCAAATGTTACGGATGATTCAAGAAATGTACCAGAGAGACTGAGAAAAACTATAATATGTATAGTAAAGAGACCTTGAACCCATAAAAGGCACTATATATACCATATATACAAAAATCTTCTGTCTGTCTGATCAAACATGACTACTCCCCCTCTTAATGTAATTTCTTGTTTCCAACAGTACATTTACCTACTTGTATATCTGTATATCTAAATCCTAAATGTATAACCTGCTGCATGATGCCTGCTCTAGCCTATATGCTTTTTTTTACACACATATATGAGTGCAAGATTTGGAAAAAAAAACAAACAAAAAAAAAAAGGTAGCACAGATGGTATGGTCAGATGCACTGCTTATATCTCTGTGTCCTTTAATCTCCCCTTGTTGTGTGTGCGCTCTTTCATGGCAGGCCCAGGCTTCAGTCTTACAGCCTGAAGGGAGGAATAAACAAGCACCTCTGGGAGAGTGGGAGACAGCTCGGAGAGGGAGGGGGAGCTGCAGAATAACAGAATAAAGATGGGGAGAAGAGTCCAAGAGGAGCTCAGCTTCGGATCGAAACCTGAGCTTGGTGCTAATCTTTGGTATCACTGAGTAGCAGAAATGGAGAGTAAGTGAGATATAGGTTTTATTTTTTTTTTTAATTTTTTTTTTTTTGAGAAAGTTTTACAGATTCAGGCATTTTGTATATGCGTGACACACTAGCCTTACGAACAGCTCATATTGTATATGCATACACATACACAGTTCCTGAGGGGACAGGGACAAAAAACATGGGATCTCTTGGGATGAGTTGGTTGGGTTGTTGGAATGTTCGCACAGGTTTAGACTAAATATCAGACTTGAACTCCTGAGAGACAGCAGCCAAAGTGACTGTTATATTCACTTTTCTTTCTATATATATATATATATATATATATATATATATATATATATATATATATATATATATATATATATATATATATATATATATATATATATATAGTATATTTATAAGTTCTATAGAAGAAGTATATATATATATATATATATATATATATATATATATATATATATATATATATATATATATATATATATATATATATATATATATATATATATATATATATATATATATATGAGTTCAACATGTTCAATGTGTTTCACATTTTATAGGAAATAAATCCAGAGATTGCATCATATGAGAACATTCTGCTTCTGGAAAGACATTTTGAAGTGCCGAACATTCGGAAATGCATAATTTATAAAAAAATAAATAAACAAAGAATAAAAAAAAAGACATTTGAGAGAAATATCTTATGAATACATGAATACATTTGTTTTTCTCAGAGTTCTCAGTTGTCAAAGTCAATAGAGAAAACCTTGTTCGCCCACTTTATCCAGCCATCATGGGGGAATGGACTAGACGGTAAGTTGCTGCATTTGTAATGCTATGCAGGATTGATTTGGAGAACTGAGCATCCTTGTCCTTCCCTTGATTTCAAATCAATGCTGCACCATAACCTTAGAACCATTCCCCAGCCTCGGTATACCTCTTAACGAGTCGGTTTTATTCACACGATACTCAGCTTTCTGTTGTTGTTGTCCTCTTTGAGTGAAAATATAAATTATGTGAAAAAAGATCCAGCACACTTCCTTGTGAACAATGTGTATGTGTAAACAAAGGGAGGCGGGAAACAAACAAGTTACCTTCAATAGCCCAAAGATAAATTTCGAGACAGTGCATTTTCCAGAACCTGCATTGATTGATTCATTAGCTCTTAGATCTTCGAGGTGAAAGGAGCTCATAATGATCAGGAAACCAAGACATTTTTGAGTAATAACACTGCTCATTGTAGGCTGTGATGTGTCACTGATATTACGTGAGAACTGAATGCTTTCCCTGGCACAGCCACATGTTCCCTCAGCATACGTCAAGCTTTCTCCCCCATTTTAAAACACCTTTGGTGTCACATCACATTACAGCCCTTGAATTTGATGTTATCTCCCTAGTTATCACGTTTCCTGTAGGATGTTTTATCATATCATTTTATTCCAGGTTTAGCATTTCTCTTTGCAAGAATAGGTGAGAGGCATACACACACATCAGAGATTTAATCATCCTGATTTGGCATCTTTATGAAAATGAACGGAGTATAATTTACTTGACTGTATATTGTCTTGGTTGGGGTTATCAAAGTGATTTATGAAAGAAAAAATATATATCATTTAAGTCAATTTGTATCTCGATTTAGGTTTAATAATTTATTCAATATGTTACAAATATATTCAGTTAAATAATGAATCAAACACAACAACAGAGTCTCGTCTCAGACCATGATTTGTGCTTGATAATAGTGGCACAAAATGGAAAAAAAAAAAAAAAAGCTAGTAAAAGTACTCGTAATTGTCTTTTTTTCTTTTTTATTTGTGCATTTTTTATGATGTTGCTTGCTTGCAAGACATTGGTGCCTTGTGTTTGCTCTCAATTGCCAAGTGATTAAGAAAATTCTCCTAGCTTTGCAAACTGAAAACAAATGAAAAATAGTTATATTTGTCGCACAATGTTATTTGAGTCAATTTTTTTATTGCTACACAAATGTACATTAAATTTAGTTGTCTGGTAAAATGTTTCTAATACACATTCCTTAAATATTTTATTGACACGAGCTGTCGTACTTTAATATGTACGTTTTCTCTCTCCACTAGTACAGAATGACCCCACCAGCCCCCAAAACCCCAGGATCCTGACAGATGAGCCCTTAACTCCGGGGTGTGTGGTATGGAGCCACTGAGGCTAGAGGCCAGCTGCTATTTTATCCAATGATTTTCCTTTTTTTTTTTCTTTCTTTTTTTTTTCCTTCCAGTAGTCACTGTTCTGTTTTTGTACACGCAGCACGCGGGATCCTAACTGCCTCTTTGGTAGCCCTCCACCGCCAGCCAATGCGATCCTAAATGCAGCGGGACGAGTGGTCCGGCGAACAACACAAAGTGTGTATGGCGAATTTGCTTAAAGTGCGGTGGCGTCTACGCAAATGCGAGTGGCAGGCAACACCAAGGATGTTTTGAATGGAAAATCGGGCATTGTGGGAAGAGTTTGCTGCCTCTGACCCTGGCTGCTACCAGACAAGCAAGTGTGAAATCTGTATGAAAGGTAAGCAGCTGATAACATTACCCAACAAAGGCAATATCATCTTCCCCCCCCTCCACATTTTTCTTTCCACCATTCTCATCTGTCTCCGCCGATCTTTTTTTTTTTCTTACCTCTCTTTTCCTCTGTATTCGCTGTTCAGTTTCGCTTTGCCATTCCTAGTTATTTTCCTTTTTAATTGGACTGCACTCTAGCAACAAATAACAAATGGAAATTGGCGTTCGGTAAACACTGTTGTAGGAAGGACTGGTGTTCTATTGGCAGTGTGCTTCTGGGTTTTTTGTTTTGTTTTGTTTTGTTATCCTGCTCAGGATGGACTGCACTGGTATCGCACAGCTGTCCTTTCATTTTCAAAGCTTGTTTGATTTTTCTAACCGTCATTCCCCCCCGAGCCTCATCTCACACTGTGATCACATCCAGCTCTACGTCCTAATGTTTACTGAGCAATTAGGAGCAAAATCACTTGTGCCTGTGGGGTCTGTTGCCATAGTTACAATAGGGTTTTCAAGGTCTATCATCTGGTCCTCAGCGTCCACCAATCAGCTGCAAGCGCCGAAGCTCTCAACATAAAGTAAAGATGCACATCTTTCACCAACACAGTAGTAAGGACCTGAAACAGATCCATGAGTATTACAAAGTACTCTGGAGTGGCAAGTAGGCGACTGCGTCCAGTCATGGCGGATCTTGGAAATCACGGCGGAGGAGACACCCAGCAGGAGAGGCAGGTGAGAGCATCGTCCATTTTGAGACTTAGCTAAGACTACTCCATGAAACAAGACTGAGACTGAGCTAACAAGATTAGCATTAAGCGCCAAACAATATAACTGGGCACGGGATGATAAATTTGGTTATGGCCGCACGGACGGTGATCATGCAAAAGAATGGACGCAAAAACAACATGAAGCTTGGCTGTACTTCAAAAAATTAGGGTCAAAGGCTTCTTAGATCGATTTGTTTTTCAGAAACCGCGATCAAAGAGCTCCAGCAGGGCTCTTGTTCAGTTCTGATACATTCTTTCCCCCTTGTAATTTCCGAAAATGAGAATCCGTTGAGGAAATTTAATTTGATCAGTCAGAGTACATCTACGTCTTCGTCTTTTGTGTGCAGAGCTCTGTGTGTTTATAAAATTGGCCTAGATTAATCATAGCACTCTAAATCTCATTACATGGAACATCTGAGAAAATGGCATCTTCAAACACCTCTTTGGATGGGAAAGGGAGGGGGAGGCTTTAAATTCAGGCCTTCGTCAGATCAAAGGCCTCAGATCAGGGATGAATTTTTGAAGTTTTTCGCCGGATATGTTTGGAATCGAGCATGCTCAGAAAATAAGCGCCATGGTGAGGCGTAAGCAGCCAGAACTCCACGTTCACGCCGCCCTCCTATCGAGCGGCCCAGGAGCCTGTCAATACCGTGATATGATTTCAGTACGAAAAGAGGACCTCCCTTCAATAACAGTCTTAAAAGGGGGCTAGAGTTGAAAGCAGAAGAAAGAAAGGGACGATGGAGGGAAGAGGCGGATCGCCAGCTGAATCCAGCCAATATTAAAGATGGCGGCTGGGCATGCCGCAGACTGCGTAGCACTGGACCCAATCTGTGGAAAGACAATTGGAATAGTCTTCGCTTCAGTATAGGTACCACACACAGCGCTGACCCCACACGAACATGGTAGGTGCACCGTTTGTGTAATATTTCACCACCACGTGTAATACCTGCTGTTACTTCTTCTCGCTCTAAAATATATTTCTTGCTCTTTCTATTTTTTATTTTTTTTTTACCTTTCTTCTCTTTTATTTATGGCTTACATTTTGTGTCAACATGTAGCCCCGCTTCTATTATGACGCTCGTTCTTTCTTTTTTTTTTTTTTTTAAAGCTAGCACATCAATTGTTTTGACTGCTTTAAGCAGGCTACCATCTCAAACTGGAAATAACGACAATCTTTTGTGTTTTTTTCCTCTCTGTGCTCTCGGCGCTCTCTGTGCGTCGTTCAATTTAACAATATAAATCTTTCGGCCGTTTATCTGTTGCTAGATATACCTCTGTGTCTTAAGCGCTACCTCCAAACTAGCAAAATGGGGAAGAAAAATGCATTTATTTTTGTGCTTTTCTTTATGCATATGGTAACATTAATCACTGGTTTCGGTATTAAGTAAACTCCAGGCGGCAATTCATTTAATCCTCTGTGCCTAATCCACTTGGTGGATTGTTAGCCACGATATATTCAGCAATGACAAAAGATATCAGCAGGACTCCAAAATACACTTTGACAGGCTTTGGGTACCTCTTCTCACAAGACTCTCAAACACTTAAAAGAGCAGCTTATCAATACACCAAAGACACCCTCTCTTTATGATGTCCCAATCACTGAAAATAACTCAACTATTATTCAACAGACTGGGCTTTTCTCTCAGCTTCAAAGAGCTCTCAAAACTATCATCATATTTTTTTCTCTCTTCTTGTCGGTCTTGTTCATTTCTGTGTCTCATAAATCTATGTATTTTCTTTATCATTAAAAGTGTTAGGATTTTTGTTTCTGCTATGTATTATACTGTTAATGGGACATTTAATTGACTTTGACTTGTTTGAGGGTTTGACATTTTTTTCGTCAGTATTAAAAAAAACTGTACTCAGTTTTAACATCTAAATGGGCTTTTGTCAACTGATCATGCCCCTCAAAAGATAAGCCTGCTTTAAGCATAGCCTACAAGGAGGCCTAAATCTGGACTGGCAGCTGTAACAAAAAACCAACATAGAAGGATTCTGAGGGAAGAGAATGCGTTTTCCTGTCAAGGAGACTTTTATCATGACATCAGAATGAATTCTTTAGTAGTTTTTAGTTCGGTGATATTAATTATTTATACTGAAAAGAACAGGATAACAAAACTAAAAGATAAAAGATGAAAAGGGCATCACATCTATATTATATTATATTATAATGCATCCAAACTTGCAATGTGTTTCAAATGAATAAAAGTGTATGAAAGAAAGAAAGAAAGAAAGAAAGAAAGAAAGAAAGAAAGTTGTACCAACTGACCTGTGCAACTAAACACCTATACAAACATAAAGCCAGTAGTGTTTCCCAAATGTTTTAGTTGTTTATGTTTATAAACTGTTGTTTATTATTATTATTGTTGTTGTTGTTATTGTTGTTGCAGTAGTTATTATTAATATTATTGTTTTGGTGTTGTTAATATTGTTGTTGTTGTTGTTGTTGTTGTTTAGTTGTTGTTATCATCATTATTATTATTATTATTATTATTATTATTATTATTATTATTATTATTATTATTGTGACAGCACTTGTTGCTTTAAAATGAACGCATGCACAGTTTACCGACTGCATCAACCAGGCAAATGGCAAGCTGTCTCTGTGATTAGAAGCCAAAGGAACACCTGCAGACCCCAGTGCTTTTCTTCAGAGTCTCATTCATCCAACATGGCTGTCATCACCTTTTTATTGAACATGTGAGGCGCATATTAGTCTGTCACAGCTCCTGAAATGCTTTAAGACAGAGTCAACATGCACCAAACATGCTGCTGAGAGATGGAAATGTGCTTCGACTCATGTATTTTTTTTTTTTTCTTTACAGTTGACATTCTTTTATGCAACTTCATATAGTCTTACAGTGTCAGTGTGGCAATGACCCTGTTGCAAGTGATTTAATTTGCAGTCACTAATTAAGTGAATTACAGCGCATGTAAAATAGTCATAGTTAATGGTCAAAATCATAAAATGCATAATCAGTTAATGTGAAGCTGAAAAAAAGGTTTAAACAGGATGTAATGTAGTATATCCTTACTAACATAAGGACAATTAGAGAGATAGCTCGACTGTTTGTTTCACCAAATACAGAATGTATGTTGATCATTCTGAAGTGACATCAGAGTAGCATGAAGTAATGCTAGGTAATCTAATGCTGCATTCGACTAAAGGTTGTAACTCGTAATTTCTGCCCTCGGACTAGGAAAAACCAAAGAAAAAGCTCCTTCAACTCGGAATTCCTACTCAGGACGGTCTCCTCAAGCCTGAGATCAGCAAGTGACATCAAATCAACATGGCGGCTCACAGCATCAACAGTAAACAAAGTAGCACTTCTTACCTTTAAATGAATTATACTGTATATACAAGTATTTTCTTTAGATCAGTCAACATACAGACATATTCGCTATAAATATATACAGTTATATGTTGTATATATACAAATATATACAGTTCTTATAAAGTATACTTTACAGTTCACGGTTTTGAGGAGGAAAATATACATCACTCATAACAGTTAGCTGGCTACTTTGCTGCTAACAAAAAATGAACATGGAGGCGTCCATGTTTTTTGTCCAACTTTGTAGCTCGACTTCACAGAGTTTCAAAACAACGTAATTCTGAGTTCCCACTTTCCATCGTAAGTCGAAGGCAGCATAAGTTCTGTCTTCCAAATGGCTTATCCTATCCCATTTGCATTTTACATTTCCAGCATTTACAGAGGTAACATCTCACTACAGTAGTTAAAGAAATAAAAATAAATAAAAAATTGTTAAGGAACTAATTGCATGCTTATGTAGTATGTGATACATGATATCGCTTGCATTACTATCACTATCACTATAACTATTATATGTTGTTACACCCAAACACAGGTGAGCTCAGGTGAGGAAATGCTTACCTAAAACATATTTTGGAGATTCCATTGTGGTTTTAATGACATTTGGGATCTGGGCATAGCAGTGTTAACATTTGATATGTAACAGCATGTTAACAAAAACGTTAGAGGTGCAGCAATTGATATCTGAAAATATGACTCTGAGATTTAAAAGTAATTTCTAGTATTGTTATTAACCTTTGGTCTTCATCCCAAAGCTGTAAAAATCGGATAATTTTAGTAAATCAGCAACCCTAAAGTTTATCCGAGGATCGTACATAACACAGAACTTTTCCGAGTCACGGACATGAGACACATTCAGTTATGGGAATAGTTATATGTTAACAGCGCTAGTTAATGTGTATCCTTAGAAGTCTATAAAAAAAATTCACTCTCTTTAAATCACTTGATTTCCTTCACATCCTGAAATGACTTTACAATTGTTCTGATACTGTTACAAAGTCCAGTAAAAAGTTTTATTTTATTTTATTTTCAGTTTTGGTTCCTGCAAGCATAATACATCACAAGATAATGTAATAAAGGTTATTGTAATGTGCTTAATCACACTGTAAGCAGATGACATCATAGGTGACTGAATTTATTGGCCTGCTGTCATGGGCCGGGTCACGTACCAAAGCATTCCTGTTTTATGGAGCCTGTGTTTGGAACTGAAAATTGCTCCTGCTGATAAAGATGCACCAAAGTGCTATAGCTGTCTCATCGGACAAAACCTTTGGAATTATGTATAAGGAATTACATGTGTGGAGTGTTTATTGTTAACCCCTTACTGTCTCATTACAAACCCTTATACAGGGCATCTGAAAAGTCAGTAACCAGTGAGAGTAATGCTACATATGCTTAGTTTTGTATTTATTATTCACAACATATGCTCTACATGTTCATCCTTATACTTAATCATTTTCTCAGCTGATGTATTATGAAAAAAAGAAAGAAAACCAGAAAATCCTTAATATTCTAACATTTGTGCAAACATAGTACATTTTGTGTTCCAGCATCCACTTTTAAAACATAGCCCTTATTGTACTTATTTGTATTTTTAGCTGCTCATGTATTTTTATATTCATTACATGACTTGAGGTCAACATCCAACTTTCTCTTTTGTGTTAAAAGCTCTCTTTTGTGTTAAGGTGATAGAGTTTGGTGATACGTATGTTAATGTTGTGTGTAAGTTTCAGTTTGAGACTAATTCAAGATTGAAGATTCAAGATCTTTATTGTCATCTGTACTTGGTACAATGAAATTCTTATTTTGTCCATTCCTCTCAAGAAAAGCAGGGTAAAAAAAAGGGCATAAGAAACAATATAATACAAGACAATACACGATAAAATTTTACACAGTCTGATATAATAAGAGACAACACGCTATAAGAACAATAAAAATAAGAAACCATATAAACCAATATATATATATATAATTTATTTATTTATTTATTTCAAGGATGCATTTGGGTGTTGCATGTTATTGATTGTGAGAAAATAATATAGTTAAAAAAAATTGGAGAATTACTTTTATTTTGAGTAAAGGTATATGGTTTCTCCAATACTCTTCTTCAATTCTCCATCATTTTTGCCCATTCTTCTGAAGGTGCCAATAATTATGGCATTGATTGTACATGCATACAGATTTTTATATTTGTATGCATATTTAAGGACTTATTTTAATATTTCAGTTGTTGGTCATGGCATTTATATAATTTTTTTTGTAAAATATGTAACGTAATATTTGAGATATACCGTATTATTTCCTGAGCTGTCAAAATAAGTGAACCAGAATGAATATTGTATTCTGGTCATTTTACTTGATATTGCTTTTTCTTTCTTTTTTTTTTTTTTGAAGCCATTCTCATTTTATCAAAGTGTCAGTGTGTACTATGTCTACGCATTTGACATGTCTTCATCTCTACAAGTTTAGTATCAGAAAGAGAAAATGGAAAAATACAATGTGATTTGCTTACTAAACCTATATGTTGTACATGCATAAGGTAACAAATAACATTAGTATTAGTATTAAATCCCTTCATTCTGCAATTTCTCTCAAGATTATTAGCTGCTTTATAAAGGTACAGGTACTTATACTGAAATTGCACCTGTCACATCATTTGTCTAGATGTTGCAAGGCCACTCAACAGGTAGCTGATTGGCAGCTACAGCTGCCAGTCATGAACTCTGTCAAACCTGCTAATAAATAGTTTCTTCTGAGACTGTGGATTGGAAGAACAAAGCAAGAACAGTGTTAAATGCAACCATGTGGCCATCCTTGGGATATTATTAAGCCAAATGACTTTCAAAGGACATAATTCTTGCTAAGCTACTGCCCAAAACAATGCTTTGTAAGAGCTCCAGAGTAAAAGATTAACTTGGGTTTTGAACAATTACCAAATACTTCTCCAATCTGTGCGATCTTGCCAAACCACCAACTTTGTTCCAAATGCCTCCATTTTCTCTTACCCTCTTGATTGTTTCCAAGTGGTTGGTCAGAGTCCTTGCCCTGAGTTAGTATGCACTCGTGGCCATGTGTTGGCTCGCAGTGGGGGGCCCAGTGATCAAAGCCAGGCCTCAGGAAGGGCAAGGATAGGGTTGAGTTTGCAGCTGCTGATGCCATCTGATTTGAATGCTGGCCGAGTGGACCTTATGCTATTCAGTGGGCCAAATATGGAAGGCCTGATACTCTGTGGAAGGTTTGCAAACCTGTCACAATCACAAGTCCAGTGTTTTGTTTTGTACATGTTGCATACTAGAATATATGTATATAATATATATTTGGGTGCTGCTCAAGACAGAACAGTATCATTATGGGATACACACATCAGTAATAATGCTGCATATAGAAAAAAACATTTCACAAAACAATTGATTTGGCGTATAGGCAAGTACCCTATGTAGAAATGAGTATTCAGTGAAATATGGTGAGCAGTGTCTTTCAAATACTAAAGCTAATATAGACATGTCAAATGCACAGACACATTGATAAAATGGGATGGGTAAAAAAAAGCTATACCAAGTAAAATCAACCATACTGGAGTGTATCCAGATACTCCACTTTTCTATGATTTTGGTTTATATTTATCAATTAACAAAATGAAAAGTGAGTGAACAGAAGAAAAATCTACATCAAATCAATATTTGGTGTGACCACCCTTTGCCTTCAAAACAGCATCAATTCTTCTAGGTAAACTTGCACACAGTTTTTGAAAGAACTCGGCAGGTAGTTTGGCCCAAATATCTTGGATAACCGACCACAGTTCTTCTGTGGATTTAGGCAGCCTCAGTTGCTTCTCTCTCTTCATGTAATCCCAGACAGACTCAATGATGTTGAGATCAGGGCTCTGTGGGGGCCATACCATCACTTCCAGGACTCCTTGTTCTTCTTCACGCTGAAGATAGTTCTTAATGACTTTCGCTGTATGTTTGGGGTCGTTGTCATGCTGCAGAATAAATTTGGGGCCAATCAGATGCCTCCCTGATGGTATTGCATGATGGATAAGTATCTGCCTGTACTTCTCAGCATTGAGGAGACCATTAATTCTGACCAAATACCAAACTCCATTTGCAGAAATGCAGCCCCAAACTTGCAAGGAGCCTCCACCATGCTTCACTGTTGCCTTCAGACACTCATTTGTGTACCGCTCTCCAGCCCTTCGGCAAACAGACTGCCTTCTGCTACGGCCCAATATGTCAAATTTTGACTCCTCAGTCCAGAGCACCTGCTGCCATTTTTCTGCATGACAGTTCCTGTGTTTTCCTACATAGTTGAGTCGCTTGGTCTTGTTTCCATGTCAGAGGTATGGCTTTTTGGCCGCAAGTCTTCCATGAAGGCCACTTCTTACAGGACTTCTCCGGACAGTAGATGGGTGTACCAGGGTCCCACTGGTTTCTGCCAGGTCTGAGCTGATGGCACTGCTGGACATCTTCCAATTGTGAAGGGATGTAAGCCTGATCTGTCTTTCATCTGCTGCAGTAAGTTTCCTTGGCCGATCACTGCGTCTATGGTCCTCAACGTTGCCCGTTTCTTTGTGCTTCTTCAAAAGAGCTTGGACAGCACATCTGGAAACCCCTGTCTGCCTTGAAATTTCTGCCTGGGAGAGACCTTGCTGATGCAGTATAACTACCTTCTGCCTTGTTGCTGTGCTCAGTCTTGCCATGGTGTATGAACTTTTACAGTAAACTGTCTTCAGCAACCTCACCTTGTTAGCTGAGTTTGGCTGTTCCTCACCCAGTTTTATTCCTCCTACACAGCTGTTTCTGTTTCAGTTAATGAGTGTGTTTCAACCTACATATTGAATTGATGATCATGAGCACCTGTTTGGTATAATTGTTTAATCATACACCTGACTATATGCCTACAAAATCCCTGTGCAAGTGTACCTAGAAGAATTGATGCTGTTTTGAAGGTGGTCACACCGGTGACCAATCAAATATTGATTTGATGTAGATTTCGCTTCTGTTCACTCACTTTGCATTTTGTTAATTGATAAATATAAACTATTAACATGTCTATTTTTGAAAGCATTCTTACTTTACAGCTTTTTTTTCACATATATATATATATATATATATATATATATATATATATATATATATATATATATATATATATATATATATATATATATATATTGTGTGTGTGTGTATGTGAACTATGGATTATCACTCTTGAGTGTTTACTCAGACTCACTGGTCCTGGATGTGCCAGACACTTTTGTGAAACTTCACTACAGTAGGCAGGATACTGTATATGACTCACATCTTAATTCATTTCTCAACACTTCTACCTCCAGCATGAAGGGCTTTAGAATTTGCTTTTGAGTCCACCATATTAACACAATATGTTACTGTTTCTATAGTAACAGCTCATACACAGGGACCAGTATGGGAGATGCTCCACGTTATCTAAGACTAATAAACAGATTTAAAAAGCTGCTGTCTTTTAAAAAGTGAAACCTATCATCATTGATGTGGAGGCGTTTATTTATTTAACATTTATGGAAAGAGTCTCAGGTGTCAGGGCCTTATAACAATGACAGTGCTTTGTAGTTTCCCAGCATTTGAAAGTCTTCAGGATGGAGACGTTTACTGGTTTCTGGCTCCTCTGTAAAATGACGAGCTGTGTTTTTTTTTTTGTTTGTTTGGTTTTTTTTGAGAGAGAGAGAGAGAGAGAGAGAGAGAGAGAGAGAGAGAGAGAGAGAGAGAGAGAGACTGGTGAGGGAATGATTGTTTATCAGTCTGTACAGGATTTTTTTCCCTGATTGTTGTGCCTAAAAATGCTTGATTTTGCTGTGGCTTTTTTCAAAATGTGTGATGCAATTTGAGAAGTTTTTTGTGCTTTTTTTTTTTTTTTTGCAGAAAACTACTTAAATTGGTGAACTTGCAATTGCAGGGTCTTTTGCAGTAATATTTGTTGGTAAATGAGACCTTTTAGCTATACTCATGTTCGATGCACGTGAATCAAAGAGGGCTTTGGCTGAATATATGTCGTGATGACATCACATGACGCTTTTTGGCCCAAATCTGGTGTTTGCTTGATTTTGCATTAATTTCTGCGATCACAAAATTGCGAAATCCTGGAGGGACTGGTTTATCACAGCTATAATGTGAGAACAAGAACTACCTTGTCTCTCGGACGTTCCACAACATTAAATCTTAACTATAAACTGTTAAAATGCGTAACTTGTCATTCATGAATAAATTAAACATTGTTCTAATTGGCAAATTGCTGTGGTATAAGTGGAATAACACACTCCAGACCGTACTGTTATACAAAAATAATCCACTCTGGAGTTATGTGACGCGTCACGATGTGAAACGGTGCATTATAACCACACGTTCTGTTGTGTGATATTCCTTACAAAATAAAATGCTCAGGTTCACTGCATTCCCCTGACCTCCTGGCTACAAATTGTACAAACTATACTAAATCATAAACAGTGCTTTTATGAACTGACTTCACATAACTGACTTTAAGCTAAAATACTCTAATTTTAGTGAGTAATCCTTATTCTCAATGATAAATACTTACTATCTTACTACTTTTCTAAAGGGGATCCAACTGGGCCTTTGCAGTAAAGCAAACCCTCTGCCAGGTTGTATATAGATGCTTTAATGGTTCTCCCATAAGGACAAACTCAGGAACACTTTAGGGTGCTAGAACCTATTTTCCAAAGAATATTTAACACAATATTACAAAAAAATGGCAAATGTGCTATTTAATTACTATAAGACTGTAAAATCCCCACAGGTGCACTTTACATCAGAATACTAGAGGTTGCCAGGGGTATATTGATATACAGTATATTAATATGTTAGAAAGTGTTTACTACAAAAATATGTTTGGAATAGAGAATATAACACACACACACACACACACACACACACACACACACACACACACACACACACATATATATATATATATATATATATATATATATATATATGTATATATGTTTTTTACAAAATGTATGTGCAGTTATAATCACTATTCTTTATGTATTTCACATGATCTGTTACTTTCCAGACATAAAAACACTCATTCATATCTCTGTTTCAGATACGAATGGATACAATAAACAACCAGGAATGGCAGAATTCTCTGTGGATAGTAAACTTTCTAACTTGGAGAAAGCAGAAGATGCCGTCTTTACTGGCACTTGATCTCATTTCTGGACTAGAGATGGTCTCTTTTGCCAGTGAATGGACATTCGGGGGAAGCCTGCCAATGCAAGACAGAAGCATCAACTTCCCCCAGGTGAGGTATTTTACATTCAATTTTATAGATGCAGTTTTTTAAATATCGCTAGATTATGTGAATTATGTTGTTTGAACACTAGCACTTACCCCAACCCTTATGTTTAGATATGGATCTCTCTGTGATTTTTCTACCGCTACTGTATCTAGCAATAACTTGTTAATAGCAATGACACAATAATTATTTGTGTCATTTTTATAGTAAAAACTCACAGATTCTTTAATAAAGACAATTGTTGATATGGTGAAGCTTTCTGTTTGGAGAGCTTATTGTTCATTTCTGGAAGGAGTCTCGGTGTGTGATTATCAGTGCTTTGCAACAGTCAGTAACCTTTCCGCTTATGGCAGAGTCTTCAGGACAGAGCTTTTTGCACTTTCCTGTTTCTCTGTAACATAACAAGCTATTTAAAAAAAATTGTATTAACTTCAAGAGTGCAAAATAAAGAGGTTGGTGAGAGAATTACTGTTTATAGCTACTCTAACATAACTGATAACAGAAACTAACTTATCTCACGGACGTTTCACAGCCTTGAACGTAACTATAAACGGTTAAAAATTGCAATGCATTGTTTCTTAAAGAATTAAATATTGTACTTGTTGGTAAATCAATGTGGTTTATAATCTCTATATATGTGAAAACTATGGATTATTACTCTTAAAGGTTTGTTGAAAGTCACTGTTCCTGGATGTGCCGAACACTTGTGAAACAGAATAAGGGGAAGGAAAACCCATGTTGGGCATGCTGTTATAGGAAAATAATAGGAAAATAATCCACTTTGGGGTAGTAACAGTAACTCCACTTTGTGTTGGGCCTCATCACATCACCCAGTAGTGGATTATTTTCCTAAAACAGTATGCCCTGTTGTGGTAACATCTTTGGAGATGTCGATATTGATGTTGCATCTTATCTGTAGGCCTGAGAAAGTGGAAGTTTTATGCCACAAGATGTTGCCACTTAGCTAACTCACAAATGTCACTGCTGTAAATTGTGAATGCATATATCTGCTAAATGCGAATTTGATTGTGATTGAATGTGATTGTTTTGGCGCACACTAGCTTACAGATAACCTTAAGGCTAACATATTCATACTAAAAGCCACAAAACTTCCATTTTTATTTCATGGGGACTTAAAGGCTTTAAGGTTTCCCAAATTGGGGTTTGTGTTCCCCTAGAGGATTGTGGTGAAATTGCAGGGGGTTCATAAGATTGATAGAAATTAAGATATTTCACAAACTGAAAAGTAACAAGCTTTAACTGCCATGTTTTGCCATTTATTACAAAAGTTTCACTTAATCTTAGCCTCCTTAAAGTCTCAAAGGTTACTTAAGGCAAATAATTTAGGTTGAAGGGGCTCCTCTGACAAAAACGTTTGGGAACCTCTGGTTTAACTCTTTTACGCATAGTGTCCACACTACAGTCAATGTAAGGTTGTTTTTAGGAAAATACAAGAATTAAATCACTTCCAAATCACTTGAGAGAATTAACCAAATTTAACATTTAAAACTCAGGACTCCACTGGGCTTTTTTTTTTTATTTTTATTTTTTTACAAACTTTTTTTTTTTTAATTGAAGAGTTTTTAACCTCTGCACAACTGCATAAATTTTGTGCATATCTAGAGTATTGCTGTATTTTCTTTACAAATTATATTTTGGTCATTTATTATTATTATTATTATTATTATTATTATTATTATTATTATTATTACATATTATTATTACATATTATTACATATTATTAACTTTAGGTTAATAGTTTTGAACTGAACTAAACTAAAGTTTTAAACTAAACTTTAATAGTTTTGACCTAAATGTTCACAATTTTTGTTTATAAACACAGTGGATTTTTTAAAATTTATTTAATGTGTAATGTTTTACCATTTTTTTACTCATGGCATTTCTACACTTGGGCAATTCTTTATTATTATTATTATTTATTTATTTATTTATTTATTTATTTTTAAGTATAAGTGATATTTCAAAAAATGTCAAATTTCATATGTCGTGCAATTTCGAGTAATAATAAAAAATGAAAGAATCTGGATATATTTTAAAATAATTTATGCATGAAAGGGTTAAGGTGTCTAGAAATGACTAAGGTTGTTTGTACTGTGATAGCTGTTAGCGAACGTGTGGCTCCCTTGTGGTAAATAAGTTTCCAATTTATGAGGTATGATTTTGCATGCAGCTGTTTCAGCAGTTGCAGACTGCAGTTTTCAGATGAGCTGATCTGTTAAAGTCATAAAGCGAAAGAATGACATTCTGCATTCCCCACGTCTTTGATCTTTTCACTATAAGGGCACGAGATTACTTGCTTGATTATATCCAGGTGTTGAGTAATAACTTATGCAGGTTCAGAGCACACAGAAGAGAGAAGCCCTCATTCTCAAGGACCACTAAATGTTACAAAGCACCTGAAATACTTCTAGGCTCACTGTGAACTTTGACATACATCACAGAGGACCTTAAATCGCTAACTTGCAAATATGTACAAAATAAGCAAAGACCTATTTTATGTGCGAGCTGAAGTTAATCTTTTTATTCTCTGCTCACCCATAGCTTAAATTGAAACAATTCATGTATCTACCCTTTTTGTGTGTATGGGAATAACAAATTAACAACAAATCATCTTTTATGGAAGATTACATGCTTTGCATGTTTGTGCACATGTATCATGTTTGTTATTGTTTTAAGGTACAAAACCAGGAAAACCATTTAAAAGACATGCAGGAGGCTTAGGCTACAACACACAGCATGAACTAATATAACAGCACTCCTAGTTCTATCTTTTTTTTTTACACTGTAGATATTTAACTGCTGGGCCATATTGCCACCTCCTCACATCACCAAGCTCCCCGGTTTGATCCTGAGCTCAGGTTTAATTCTGCACAGAGTTTTTACACGGGTTTCTTACGGGTTCTCCGGTTTCCTCCCACCTAAACTGTTATGCTAAATTGGCCCTAGGTGCAAATGAGTTTGTGCGTGGTGCTCTGTGACGGACTCGCGTCCCATTCAGGAGTTGGTCCCCATTTCCTGTTATTTATACTTACGGTATTTGGCAGTCTTATTTAGACTTACATTTATCTCATTGAGCAGTTGAGGGTTCGGGGCCTTGCTCAAAAGCCCAGCAGTGGCAGTGCTGTGATTTGAACTCAAAACCTCCCAATCAGTAGACCAAAGTCTTAACCACTGAGCTATATGCCTTACAAGGTAGGTGAGGAGGCCTGGGGTGCAGTCGGTGTTCCAGTTTATCCCAGAGGTGTTCAGTGGAGTTGGGGTCAGGGGTCTCACGTTCTTCCACTCCAACCTTGGCACAGCGTGTCTTCACGGAGCTCACTTTGTGTATGGGGCATTGTCATGCTGGAACAGGTTTGGGCCTCTTAGTTCCATTGAAAGGAAATTGCAGGCTAATGCTACAGCATACGAAGACACCCTATACGATACAATTGCGTGCTTCCAACTTTGTGGCAACAGTTCAGGCAAGTCCCACATACTGTATGGGTGTAAAGGTCAGCCATCCACAAACCTCTGGCCATATAGTGTATAATATACTTACGCTAAAGTCACAGACAGTTTCCACTCTCAGATTCCATGCCTCAGGTTTCATTTGAAATATTAATTTTGCATACCTTTAAAGCTAAGTATAAGGTCATATACTGTACCTTAAATATTTTTTCGGGGTGCACTATATAAACGTGTGAAAGATACAGATTAAAGGCACGAAAGGTACAGGGTTTAGTTTTTTGTGATCGTATGTGAGCTGTGGGTCGGATTTATTAGGATGAGAATACATTTGTGAATATTTGGGTGTGTTTAAATGATGGCTTGGACGCACACACACACACACACACACACATTTTCCTTCGTATTCCTTTTTTCTCTCTCCAGGCGGCAGTGTGATTTGTGAACGCGCGCGGCGCTACACATCACTCGCTGTTACACACACACACACACACACGGATTGAGGCACAGGAGTGAGAGACTGCTATGGAAAGGTGGAGAACGCACTGTTTCCTTTGTTATTTTTAAAGTCCGACGCTCGCACCTATGACACGCTTCGCATGTAGCCGCACATCGCCGCGCGGTTCCCGATGCGCTCCACAACGCAAAGTGGCTTCGCACAGGTACAGATACAGAGCACTTTTCTTCTTCTTCTCTTTCCTTCCTCCCTCCCTGGCTCAAGGAGCTCGGGGTTTTGCGCTAGCGAGAGATGAAACGTGCCTTGCTTGAATTGTATGCGAGGTTTTAATCGAGGCGCACCTTTTTATTTTCTGGTCGACGCGACAGGGAACACGTGTTTGGGTTCTTTCTTTCTTTTTTTTTTTTTAAAGACGCGCCGGATTAAGTGTTGAAATCAATGTTTTAAAGTTGCACACACTTAGTCGCTCGACTGCGGAAGGGCCTGGTTCTCTCTCTCTCTCTCTCTCTCTCTGTGTGTGTGTGTGTGGAGAGTTTGTTTCTCCTCTTCCCCTCCCCCATCAATTACTGTGCTTGTGGAGACTCCGAGGCCAAAGACATGAATGCAGTGAATGTGGGTCTCACTTCAAAGCGCCCGGGAGCTGGGAGGGGAGAGCAGGGAGTGCTGTAATGTCGTCGGGGAAAAGAGCAACAAAGTATCGGGAGTCTTTTAAGGGAATAAAATAATAATAAAATAAATAAAAATTAAAAAATTAAAAACCCCGGACGCGCTGTGTGTTCGTCTGTATCCCACTCGCTCTGGATCTGGAGTCGTGTTTTTACATTAGTAGCTTAGCGCGTCCTTAACAGCGTTCGCGTGCGCTACTACACGCGAAACAAGAATCCAAAAAAGAATCATATCAAGTTAACGAGCTAGCTAGCTAGTTTACCGTGTTATCCGGTTAGCCACATTAGCAACCTCGGCTAAGCGCTCGAATGCTTGTATGAGTTTGAGACATAGCAAGCTGGTCCTTTTTTCTGTTTCCCTTTTCTTTCTTTCCTTTCCTTTTTTTTTTTTTTTTTTTTTTTTTTTAAATTTAACCGCGTTGTCCAAGCTATTATCACCAGAAACGTTGAAATAACTCCTCTGAGATGAAGCTAGCTTTGTTTGCGGCTAACTTGGCTAGCAGGCTGGCTAGTTTAGCACCTGGAATTCAAACACTTATTGTTTGGACAGTTATAATCCTACTTCGAGAAAGATAGAGAGTCTGTCTAGCTATCCCCCTTAAATTTCTTTATAAATACTGTACAATAGAAAAAAACAACAACGCCATTTTGTTGGGATTCTGGTGCTCTGTAAGTAAGGCTAGTTCATTTGAAGCTTATTGTTTTTTTTTGTCTTTTTTGTTTTGTTTTTTTTTTTTGTTGTTGTTGTTTTGTTTTTATGATCCCAGGAAGTTTTATTCTCTGACTTGATATGATCAGGTTTATGAGAAGGTCTTCTCAGTTTGCAGGTAGTGGTGCAGTAGTTTGAAGGTAGATCTTGAAAGGAAAGTATGGTAGTTGAATATCAGATAGAGCTCTTTGAGATAGTGCTTCAGAGATCAGATACGGATCTAACTATCGTGAGGTGTTTGAAGACGGTTTAAAACTTCAGATAGTTTTTTTTTTTTTTTTTTTTTAATGTTTTATTTTACAAAGCAGGGAGCAACTTCAGGACGGTCACAATTGGAGCAGTTTATGACAAGGAGCTTAAGGAGTGTGTGTGGTTCCTCTGTATCTAATCTATCTGTAACAGTTTTGTTATAATAGCACCACTACTTTGAGATGTGTACCTTAAATAGCTACATTTCTAAGCAAAATCTAGCCTATTACTCACACATTTTTGTGTTCTGATTGGTCTGGATGTTGCCACATTACACACCAAAAAAAAGGATAATCCCTGTCTACAGGCCGCTGGAGACAAGAAACCGGATTCAAGGTGAATAAATCCAGATAAGAAATGATGTTTTATCTTGCACACGATTGTTAGAAAGTCCTGTGTGCTTCAGTATGACTGCCAGTGTCGGTTGGCTTTTGTTTAAATGGTTGGTTTTATATATATAGGTTTCCTGATAATCGTCTTCGCTTCGTGATCTTATCTCTTATCGTTCAGAACATTTATTACGCACAGCTCGTTGAATGCTTGATTAAGATACCATGCTGCACGTTATATGGTGTCGTGGCACGGCTTGTCATTTGTCAACAGTTTTTAACAACTTTCTGTAAAAGCGGAAGTGGTTCGGTGGTTATTTTTATTACTGAGATTTTTTATCTTACTTACCTCCTATTTTCATATTTTTTTTGTTTTAGGAGGAATTATTTCACAGTGGCATTAGAGGCAATCTGGATCTGATCGTTCCGGAGCGTGGGCTGAGCTGGGAACGGGTGCATGGACGTAGTAAGGATGAGTGTGAAAGAGAAGGCTTACCTGGCGGACATTGGGGGCAGCTTCACTGAGGATGCGCCCCGTCCCCCAGTCCCGGGTGAGGAGGGTGAGCTGGTGTCTGGAGATGTGCGCCCGTACAGCTTGGGCTTTTACTCCATCAAGAGCGAGAGCCTCAGGTGTGAGGCCTCCATAGCCACGCCGAGACGACCGGACCTGGACCTGGGCTACGAGCCCGAGGGCAGCGCGTCACCCACGCCGCCCTATTTGAAATGGGCAGAGTCGCTGCATTCGCTGCTGGACGACCAGGATGGAATCCACTTGTTTCGCACCTTCCTCAAGCAGGAGGACTGCGCAGACGTGCTGGATTTCTGGTTCGCCTGCAGCGGCTTCCGTAAGCAGGACACTGGTGAGGGGAATGAGGAGAAGAAGCTGAAGCTGGCCAAGGCCATCTACAAGAAGTACATCCTGGACAGCAACGGGATTGTGTCGCGCCAGATCAAGCCGGCCACCAAGAGCTTCATCAAGGACTGTGTTATGAAGCTGCACATTGACCCGGCCATGTTCGACCAGGCCCAGACAGAGATTCAGGCCATGATGGAGGAGAACACGTACCCTTTGTTCCTCAAATCTGACATTTACTTGGAATACACCAGGACAGGCGGCGAGAGCCCCAAGCTCTACAGCGATCAGAGCTCCGTGTCGGGGAATGGCAAGGTGCTGCCCGGATACTTGCCGACGCTGAACGAGGACGAAGAGTGGAGGTGCGAACAAGAGACCGAGGAACACAGCGAGAGCGACCCGACTCCCAGCAATCGGCTCACCCAGAAGCTTCTCTTGGAGACGGCGCCGCAACGGGCAGCTAACAGCAAAAGGTACCAGGACAGCCGTGAGTACAGGTAAGCACAGAAGGCTTTCAGTTCTCCAGGTTGTTTTCAAGTCAAGTCCATTTTTTTTTTTTTTTACTTTCTTTTTTTTACTGGCTTCTCATTTATCTGTATATCGTGCATCTACAATCAATGGTGCGTTTAGTACACTGATGATAGTCATTATCAAAAAGGCACCGGCTTTGTGTAATCTTAAAGACTTACTGCTTAGTAGCCTTATCAGTTATTTGATATAACGCTGGAACCAGTGGTGAGAGTTCATGCTGTTCCTCAGCTGAGTGGCAAAGAGTCTTAAGAAATTATACTGCCTTGACTTAATACAACCAGACACAGGTAAGCGCTGCTTTGAGACCCTTCCTTCTCTTTCTCCCCTTCTGCCTTATCCCCAGTGAAAACACTGCCTGAGGAAGTACATGAAACGAGAGGTGGAGTTTAGCACAGCCCTCCTGAGGAGATGTGAGGAATGCACGTTCGCATGGGTAGAAAACTGAAGCCTTTTTTTTTTTTTAAATCCACTGTAACGGCAAGTGGATATCGCAGTCGAATGGCTCGGTTCTGCACTGATGCGGAATCATATAAACGGTGTGCTTTTCAGGATAAGGAAAAAAAGTAGTGATGAAGTACTGTTGTATGTAGGCCTAGTATTTGTGCAGGAGTTGCGGTCATGCTGCATTCGACTGGAACATTATGTTTAAGCGCCATCGTTTCATCCACTGATCATGAGGCTATCTCAGGCTTTTTCTCCAAGCTGCACCGAAAATACACGCTAATATGAGCAGTAAAAGACGGTGGATTAGGCATGGCAGAAATGACGTACAAGTAAAACCAATCTCCTCCACAACCCGAATGGTTCTGCTGCATCGAGCAGTCATCTGCCCAGGTTGAGGAAAGCGTGCTCGGCAGTTTCTAAGCGTTCCGTGTCAACCTGTCAAATGGAAATGGCACCGTGATCATTTCCCTTCATGCTCCAAACTGTTGGCCGTCCAGTGGGCTACCTGTGAGCGAGGGCATCCATGCAGTGACTGGGTTGCATTGATTGCGCCGCTGCCTGCTGTGAGCAGATGCAGATGGGCGCTCTTTGTGTTCGCTCTGCCCAGGTGTCTTATGAATGGCAGCCTGTTATTCCAGAATAAAGGTTTCCTGTAGAATAGCTTGACGTGTATTCCCTTTTGGCAGCACAAGCCAGGTTTAACGCTGGAGGAGAAAAGGAAAATGTGTCAAGGAGTGAAGTTAAGGCATGTTGAGCTTTACCAATGCTCGTGTGTGTATCTCCTTCCCAACATTCTTCAATAGACTTACCATATATATATATATCACACTACACATACATGTAGGAAAAAGTCTGCATATTTTCCATTAACCGAATATGTCCATTTCTCTTTGTGTTTACTTTTTCCATATTTTATAGCCGTTCCAAAACAAATCTTGTAATGAATTTAAGAGTCTAGACAGTTTGTTTTTATTGTGATGTGATACATAGCTACAGAGACTGCGAATTAAAGCAATATTTGCACCAAACCATTTGGTGCATCACCATGGAATTAAATTTGTATTGAACGTAACTCATCGAGAAACGAACAAAAATACACAATGAGAAACACTCCGAAACTGGAAAACTATGAACTCGGTTGAAAAAAATGTAACATGGTCTTCAAATAAACAGCATTCTTTGTTAACAGATTTCTGTCAGTCCCTCCAGGATTCTGCGAGCACAGAAATGAACGCAAAATCAAACAAACTCTGCAATATTCGATTGCAGTTTTTCAAAATGACACCAGATTTGGGCCAAGACGCGTCATGTGACGTCGTCACGACGCGCATTCAGCCGAAAGTCCTCTTCGATTCGCGTGCGTCGAACACGAGTACAGCTAAAAGGTCTAATTTACCAACAAAACATCACTGTGAAAGACCGTGCAAAACACTTTTGTGCAATTGTAATTTTGCCAATTCAAGTAGTTTTCTACGCAAAAAAAGGACAAAAAACTCCAAGCTGACCACCTGAAAGCAGCCACTGCCTGCGATTTCACCTTCAACAAAAGAGACAACTTTCTCCAGGTTCATGTGATTTCTTTCTTATAAATAAACACAATTTCACAGTTTGAGTTCTCGTACTAATAATTATCAGGTGTGGATGCGCCAGAAGATAATTTTTTTTTTTTTTTTTGTAACGTATTTCTTTGTTTTCGTTGCTCCGACATGCACCGTTCTGTCATATTGTTGTATTACGAGTTTATTCTTGAAATATTGCAGCTTTTTTTTTCTTGTATTATTATGATTATCACAAAATATTCTGACTTTTATTCTCAAAATCTTGTGCCTTTTCTCATATCATGACTTTTTTTTTTTTTTTTCTCTAAGTAGCAAATTATTATGCAAATTAGGTGAAAAGTGGAGTATCCAGGATCCATGTAGACGCTTTCAGAACAGGCAGACAAATAAAACTTCTTTTTTTTTTCTTCTAATTCACATGTTTGTTCTTTTCAAATAGCTAGTGTTCTACAGCGATGTTAAACACTCGATGCCCAGCATAAGTAAGAATGTTCGCGCTAGTTAAGCTTTGCTAATGTTAGCTTCCTGGTAATTATTAGGCGGCTAAGAGCTGTTGGGTGCTTAATACGAATCAGTCCGTACAGGATTTCACTGAGTTTTTGTGATTGTTGTGGCCAAAAATGCTTGATTTTTGCTGTGACTTTTCCAAAATTTGCAGTGCAACATTGTGCTTTTTTTTCCCCCTCTCAGATAACTACTGGAATTTGTGAAATTGCAATTGTACGAAATTGTTTTGCATTGTCTTTCTCTGTGATGTTTGCTGGTAAATGAGACCTTTTAGCTGTACTCGTGTTCGATGCACGTGAATCGAAGGGGGCTTTGGTTACTTTTTGTTTTTAGGCTCGTTACTGTTCAAAACCGGAGGGCGTTGCACATAATTTTTTTTGTCTTACAGTTATTTCAACAAGCTGTAATGTGTCAAAAATAAGGGACTCTGATATTCTTAAACAACAGAAACCTGCTTTGCGAATGTCTACAATGGCCTCTAGACATCATACGTTTTTAATCGGCAAGTAACGCGTGTCTTCATATGATTAATTTATTAATTTATGTGTTTGGCTTGAATTACAAAAGGACACCACATTCATTTTTAAACAGCCTTTTAGGGTCACCCATCAGTCTTTCTTATACATCTGAATGTTGCAGCATTTATGTAGCTCACTTTCTGTGCTTGACAAGAAGCTGCATGCAGCCACTGAATAAATGAATGAACAGGCCTACTGAAACCGTGGTAAAGATGCAGGAGTTCCTAACCGTGGGCTCGCTTGATTTACAAATGGGGTCGCAAGAGAAACTCCTGTCCAATCTCCTCTTTTGTTTCATTCATTTATTAAAATCCAAAGTCCATGCTCTTTTAGTCTTTTAATCTTGGCCAAATTATCCCATCCATCTCCCTCCTCTAAACAAACTAGCGTTATGTCTCAAATCGCTTACTTGTGTACTATTCTAGACTGTTGTTGAGTACTAAATGCTAACAACTATTTTAAAAACCTCTCATGTTGCCTTCCAATCTACCGAAAGGTCTGGTTTGTGTACCGGTCTTCTGGATTTTCTAGATTAGTAAACACTTTTGAATGTAAGGTTCATGACAAGAATCATGACGACAGCAGAAAGTTTAAAAGAGAAACGGAGCTTGTTCGTATGTTTAACGTCGCTGCACAATCACTAAACATTTTACAGTTTGACTCGGAAACATAACGGACAGGGATGTTTTGGCTCCGATGTGCCATCAAGTGAATTTCGCTTTGAAATCTTCTGGATGTACCTAATATATGCCGCGAATGTGTGAACAATGCCACTTCCGTTATCACTGGTTGTGCAAGCGCGCATAAAGTCATGCGTCAAATATAAAGCAGACTCTGCTGTGCCGCGCCAGGTCGTATCACACCACCTCATCGTGGATTATTTTATAATTACTCCACAACACTTCCCCCTAGACTGGTACATAAGTGCAGGGAATATTCACTTCCTTTATTCAGGATCGAGTCAGATTGCGGTGTTCTCACCTGGACAAACGAACCCCACCAAAGAGGAAAACGCACCAGGGTTCGATTCAAACGGACTAAACACTGCGTATGTAAAAGGACCCTAAGTATGTATCTAAACTTGCTGAAATCTGGATTCATATATTTGTTCGGGTGTTTAAAATATATTAACTGAAGCTGCAGTATATCTGTGCCACGCAAAATGAAGACAGTGTTGTTGTCATGGCGTGCAAGTTTGAGGAGCTGGAAAAGTCTTGCGAGTGGGTGGATTTTACTTTAATGCTGCATTGGGGAGCAGTCAGATATGCAGCTTTTTGGACAAGAGAGAGAATACAATTTCCAATAGCATTCAGTGTACCTACATTAAAAAGTCTCCATCAGGAGTCTTTAAATTACAGTAGATATTAATCGGGTACTTTTTAGGCTTGTGAGATCGTGTTTGATATGCCATTGTCCTATCATTCCCCCTGACTACCGCCAATTGACCGTAGTGTCGCCTATGACTTTGAAGGGGGCGTGGCCAGTGATTCAAAACGCTTGTCATGTACATGTAATGTCATTACAGCGGGGGGGGGAAGATGGTTACAAGTCAGCTGTAGTTTTTAGTAGTCTTTTTTTTTTTTTTAGTCTTTTTAAAAAAAAAATTAATTATCCGTTAGCAAGGTCTTGCAAATCTGAAGTAAATAAACCCAACAAGTTTGTAGCTGTATCTAAACTCCTTATAATATAGAAATGAAGATGAAATGCATCAGAGACAGATTGTTTGTTGTTCTGCTCAGACAGGAGAAAAGGAAACGTTATGAAACACGACACAATTTGTTTTCGTCGATATTAAAGCTGAAGGCACTACATCTTTTTTCCGATTTAAATCGACTTGATCGTTAGAATCTATCGTCGATTCATGATACCGGTCACTCGTCCCAAGCCTAGTACTTTTAAGTTTGCAGAATGAGCCCATATTACACCACAAACCATGCGGCATACGAGGCATGTCACAACTGCATGCGACACCTTTTTTTTTTTTTTCATTTCACCCTGGACACTGCTCGATTTAGTAAATCTAATGTACAGAATCTGTACATACCATACATGCATAGCCACTGTGAAGTTTTTTTAATCCAATGAGATTTGAGCTCATGTGCTCTTGCACTTTCTCCGAACTTACGTGGAATTACAAACCGATGCCAGCGCACACACACTGCTACAGCCTGAAACGTTTAGTAAAAGCTTTTGCTGCGCGTTCAGTATTTCTGCTCGTTATTTGTCAATTTGTCTGTAAAACACAAACACGTGTGCCAGAGACACTAGGAAAATTTCATCCTACACTATTTCCTCTCCTCCTCCAAGCGGTTAATTGAATATCCGTTCACTACTTCTTCTGTTATTAATATTAGTCGGAAGGTGCATCGCTGGTTAGTACCTGCTCATCGAAATTCCATCCGAGCGTCTGATCAGAGATGCACCTGAAATGTGTTCTTGTGCATTTGACGCTTCTTCGCATTGTGCACGTGAAGAAACTGTAAATTCCCACTGTTGATTTTACAGCATTAGTTGTGTTTTGGGAGGAAAAAAGAAAATAGTGTAACGAACGTCAGATCGTACCGCTGCAAGCCAATTTGATGAACATTCCAGAGCTCAAGAAGGTGCAGTTCCAGCTGACCGGTGCTCAGTTGTTCTCTAGCAGGACTTAATGAACCTCATGAAATTCGCTGGAACGTTCGGTAATCGCGTAATTTGAGATAACGTAACGGGTAATCTTAACGTTTGGTCTCGTTCCTCTACCTGTGCTTTACAGTTATGCCTTTGATAAATCGATCATCGGGAGCTCCGGAGGTGCTAGCAAATGGGAAGACAAAGAGAGAGTAATTAGTAATCTCGTAGTATAAGGAGATGCAAAAAAAAATCTGGGAGATGGATTTCTGAAATGCACGTCAAACTTTTCTTGTGGTGTCGGGTGGCACATTTTTTTTTTTTTTTTTTTTTTTTTTTTTAAACGTGCTGCCAAGGGAGCCTCCCTTAAATAATTGCAAAAAGAGAACCAAATTGATTATGTGGAATCTGAGTGATGATACTGACGCTCTTGTCTGTGGGTTTTATGAGCTGCTGTTTGGTGAGGAATCGAACGGAGTGGCAAGCAGCTCGATGTTGCTGAAGGCAGGGGAGCATCTCTCCGCAGACCCTGTGAATATTGACATGCCTGCTGCTCAAATCATTAGAAGGCTGAGGATGAGGCTGAGAGCTGGGAATAATCACTGGAGGCTGCAGTAAACTCGACTCAGCTCTGCTCCCCTCCCCATCGCTGTCTCAATCAAGTCTCTCACAAGTCCTAGCGCAAGGCTCATAACAAATTCCTTCAATATAATGTCTACGGTTCACACGGCATGCGGCTATTCCCCTTGTACCGTGCTGGAATTGAGACAAGGTTTTATATCATCGATCAATAAAACACGGAGCCGCAAAACACGGGACATTCCATGGCGAAAAACACGGGACATTCCAGGCTTGGACAATAACGCACTTCTGTTATCAGCAGTTGAATCATTATTGTAAATCCATAGACAGTCTGTCTTGGCTGAGCACCATGGCTAACCTGTTAGTTAAATATTTATAAGAGTACTTTTATTATTTGATTCATGTTAAGCCGTAATCAGTGACTACTGCAATTATATTGTAAATAGGGCAACGTCTAACAAGTAATTATATAACCCTATCATTTGGTTAAAAGAAAAACAGCGATAACCGTTTTACTCGCCTCGTCCTCGCCTTGACCACGTTTCGAAAGTGTGTACGTCTGTATCTCTATGTATATATATATGTGTGTGTATTATGGGGAAAAGGAGGTACATCCTCACCAACGTCCATAAAACAATTAACCTCAGGTGACAACAAATAACACAACAGATTTCAATATGTAGTCATTTAATATGTGGTCAAGTAAACCAACATTCACAACATTTCTCAAAAGGTGTGGGTAAAAAATAAGAACATGTTATAATACACGTTAGAACCAACTTTAGCAACAATAACGTGAAGTGAACGTTTTCTGTAGGAGTTTATCAGTATCTCGCATCGTTTTGGAGAAATTCTAGCCCACTCTTCTTAACAACATCGCTTCAGTTCATTGACCTTTGAGGGCATTTGTTTGTGCAAGGCGCTCTGAAGATCGCGCCACAGCATCTCAATAGGGTTGAGGTCCAGACTTTGACTTGGCCATTCCAACACTTTGGGCTGTATAACCCAATTTCATCCCAGTTTAAGCTGCTGGACAGATTTGTCTCGCATTTGTTGTCTAAAAAATATCCTGGTATAAAGTGGCGTTCGTGGTTGTCTGTAAGTTTCCCAGGTCCTTTGACTGCAAAACAAGCCCAAATCACAGTTGGTATGGCGTATTTGTGGCGATACCTTGTGTTTGGGTTTTGCCAAACATGGCACTGCGCATGATGACCAAACATCTCCACCATGGTCTCATCAGTCCAAAGGATATTGCTCCAGAACTTTTGTGGTTTGTTCAGATGCAATATTGTAAACCTAAGCCATGCTGCCATATTCTTTGTCCAAGCCACACTTCCATGGAAGCCATATTTCAGTGCAGTCTTTTTCTGATTGTGCTGTCATGAACATAAACATTTTAATGTGCTTACAGAGGCCTGTAGGTCACATGATGTAGCTCTTGGGGTTTTCTTTATATCTCTGAGCATTTAAACAGTCTGACCTGGGACTACAGGACCGTGCGGCCAAAAATGCTTGATTTTGCTGCAGATTTTTTTCAAAGTTTGCGATGCAATTTGTGGAGGTTTTTATTTATTTATTTATTTATTTATTTATTTATTTATTTATTTATTTTTGCATAAAGCTACTAGAATTGTGACATTGCAAGTTGTTTTGCACAGTCTTTCTCAGTTTTGTTTGTTGGTAAATGAGACCTTTTAGCTGTACTCATGTTCAACACATGAATCGATGAGGGCTTTGACTGAATGTGCATTGTGACGACGTCACATGACGCTTCTTGGCGTCTTTTTGAAAAATCGCAAGCTCCTCAGAATATTGCGGATCGCTAAATCCTGGAGGGCCTGCCACTCCTGGGAAGATAAGGCAACTGCATTGAAGGCTCCCCATTTGCAATCCTTGTCAAACTTTTTCACTCTAGAATGGTAAATTTCAGATTTTTGGAGATGGCCTTATAACCCTTTCCAGATTGATAAACAGCAACAATTGCTTCTCTGAGGTCATGGCTGATGTCCTTTCTTCTTGGCATGATGTAGACACCCACCTGAGTGCTCCAGAACACCAAACTGCCAAAAGTTCTGTTTTTATAGAGGTAGTCACATGATTAACTAATCTTGTGCTTTTCATTAGTAACACCTGGCTACTAATTACAGTCTTAATGATTCTGGAAGTAGGAAGGGTGTACTTATCGGTTAAAAACGACTGAAAACCGTCTCAAATCAGTGTGTAGTTTACATGGTCAGCCAATGTTTCAAAACACATCTCGGGCACGAAGCCATGCGGATTTATACTTTGCTTTTTGGTCATTTTAATCATAATTAGTGTCCGGTGTCAGTAGTGCATTCATGATAATCAGAATGTGCATTATGTAGTGTTGGATATTAGGCTAGCTATTTGAATCCGTTAGCTAGTAAACTATTTTCGACTTGGCAGCATCGAGAATAGCTACGTCATTAAATGTTCTTCATGTATATAATATTTTTAAGATATGTTGTGCGTGAGTCGCCATTCTGCTTTCTGTTCTCAGTGAAGGTGATGGTAGGCGATCCAAAAAAAAGAGTCGAGCTCTAAAGCTTTGGAGTCGATTCCACACATGGATAAAGATTCATCATGTGCAAAAACGGCAAGCACAATGCTAATTATGCACAATTAGTCTAATTATTTCAGTTAGTGAGACAGCCAGTGGACACTGACGTTTGTGTTGAGTGTTCGGGATTAAACAAATCAGGGCTCGAAAACTCTCAGATAAAATCTCTCCCAATGGTTGATTCCATTTGGTCACACAAACATATAGTGTGTTCATTTACATTAAAGGAATGCATCTTTAAGAGACACGGGAGGAAAATAAGCCTCAAGTACAGCAATACCGCTTCTCCATATGTGTGTGTAGTTGTTAAATAGAGATAGAGTCCAAAAAAGTTGAATGTCAACCGTACAGTCTTCTACTAGGAAGTTCAATTAAATGTAAGCGTAGATTCGTACTTAATTACTAAGCAGCGTGCACAGTGAATGTAAAGATCACTTAACCTCGTGCTGAAGGGTTTCTGTTTCAGTGTTGAGACATCGATCTGCTCGTTGCAGTGGTTATTAGTCCTCACAAAGCCAGAAAAATCAAAACGTGCTCTCCAGCTCTGAAATTGCACATATACATGACCAGCTAAACCACAGACGACAACTTTGCAATGCTTATTGCAATGGGAAATCAATGCAGGGTTAAAATAAAGGCTTCTTGATGCTCTAAATGATCCCAGAAATTCCTGTTGTGGGTGTTGTGAGCATGCTGGCTTACTCTTTACAGACAAGACTACTTTTTAAAATGTGAACTTTGAGTTAAGGACTAGGTATAAACTATTACACACCCACACTTGCATAATAGACACACTTAATCAACCACCATGACACAACAGTGATTGTTGTAAATATGGCACAGTATACACATTTGATACCTGCTTTAATTATTGGCCCGGTTTACTGACAAGTGCAGACATCAGTGTATTTGTGACAAAGTAGTAAGCCCTAGTGTCAATAACTATTTACCCTTTGTCTGTTCTCCTCGGTGCTTTATTTAATATTAGGATATTCTGCATGAATAAAACCCCAATGAGTCAATCAGTACCTAGGGCTGGGCGATCTATCATGATATCAATATTATATCGATATATGATTACTGATGTACTTTTCTGAGATACTGTTGGTATAGGCGATTTACTTTTTTTTTTTTTTTTTTTTTTAATAATTACAAATTAAATGGTACTGAATGGATGCCATTGATTTGATGTATTTTTTAAAATTTATTTGACTTAAAGAAAAGTATCATCAAACTCAGTTTAATATTTTTTTTGTTTATTTTATTACTGTTTTGCAGACAGTTTGTTCGCTAAATTCTATATCGTGATACTCATCGTGTATCGCAGAAATGTCCTCACGTATCGTGATATATTTTTGTATGTTGCGCAAGTTTTCAGAAGTTAATTCCGTGTTCGCGCAGTTCAGTACCATCATAAATAGCGGAGGTAGTATAGCACCATGTGACACTGTGTCTCCAACTAAATAAACAAACTAACGTTGCGTCTCAAATCACATACTTGCATACAATTCTAGACCGTTATTGAGTACTAGCACTAATGGTTTTCCTGTTTCAGTTAGTGTTTAGGTTTTAAAAACCTCCTAAACGTACCGAAGGGTCTGCTTCGAGTGCCAGTCTTCTGGATTTTCCAGATTAGGAAATATTTTTGAGTGTATAGTGAGGGTTTTTGATTTGAGATGCAGATGACCGCAGTCACGCCGAAGTTAGAAAGTGTTAGAGAAACTGAGCTCGTCAGTCTGTTTAATGTCACTGTGCATGAAATCGCGAAACATTTTTCAGTCCGACATGGAAACCTGACGGACCGTGATGTTTTGTCTCTGATGTGCCGTCTAGTGGACGCCGCTTTTAATTCTCCAGATGTACGTAAGATATGCGAGCGAGTACGTGAACAGTGACGCTCATGTAGCAGGTGTGTGTACGCGTGGTGAAAGTGAAATATATTCGCACCCTCATTTGCACACTATCCTTTGCTTGCATTTATTTCCAGGTCCTTGCAAGTTGTTAAATGCAACTTGTTAGCTGTCCAGAGAAATAGGAAATGGCTCATGTTACGACTCATAATATTGTTTCCTACTGGAACTAGCTAGAACTGATCATTACCACATACAGTACTGTGCAAAAGTTTTAGGCACCCTATGTATGTATGTATGTATGTATGTATGTATGTGCATCTTTGCTCTACAGCATCTCTTTGCATGTGTACTGTACCTTTTTTTCTTGTTTCATTAAAAGATCTCCCAAGGTGCTCAGATCTCACAGGCCTTGTTGATTTTGTTCCATGTTTTCAGTTGGATGTAGTTAGCTACAGTAGAAGAGGATTTTACTGGCTAATGCATGTTCGCGTAATGAGTGACAATCGTATTGTCGTATAGCATCCATTTTCCCTTTGAGTGTAGCTAGTTCTTCCTGTATGGTTAACTAGTGTAAGGACCAGATGCATTCAGCTGGAATAGATGCCACACAATGAAAAATAAATAGGTTTTTGCTGCTCGTTGCATCTCTATATCTCTTGAGCCCTTGTTAATCTGTGCACCTTTAAAATAGATGAACACGCTGTGTTAATTTTTTCGGCAATAATGTAGACTTTATGAACTAATCATTATGTATTTTTTTTTTTTATAGTCGTCATGTTTTCGGGTTGTCCGTGCATCCGTCCGAAATTCTCGTCTGGATGAACGTTTGTAGGATTTATATGGAATTATCATTGTAACCAGCAGATGAACTGATTTAGCTTTTGGAATTGATCCAAACAGGGTCAAGGTCACAGCAAGGTGTCTGAAATAGTTTTTCTTCAAGAACTTTGAATAATATTTTCAGGGTATTTCAGGTGTATAAATTACCAACTAGAAGGACTAGGCTTGTTGGCGACGTCGACATCCTGGTTGCCATTAAGTTCTACACGTTTTTATAGTTTTTATTGAATTCCTTCCCTTCTGAAGGCAGTGTTTCATTGGTTGAATGAATGAAGTGGAAATCGCAAGTTCTTTTCTAAAGTGAGGAACTAATCTTAACAAACATTCCAGACGTATTCTACCTTGACCTGAAATTGCTTTGTGTGCAAGGCTTTTCCAAAAACTAATCATCTCTTCTCTCTGTTCCATCTTGTAGACACGGGTCATGGAGGGAGCCGTTCAACCCTTACTACGTCAACACCGGCTACGCGCTGGCACCCGCCACCAGTGCCAATGACAGCGAGCAGCAGAGCATGTCCAGTGACGCAGACACCCTCTCCCTAACAGACAGCAGTGTGTATGTACACACAAATATACACACAGTCATCCTCACAAGTACACGAGTGTAGAGTTGCAAGTTAGTCAGATCATCAGGGTTTCCCTTCCTCTCAGAGCGGTATCTCTAGGAGTGCCACAAGAATCGCAGCACCCCATCATCACCGTAGCGAATTTCCCATGTGGGGCGTTTGAAGCTGCGGCCGATCTCGGAGCAGCATCTCCGGCACTTCTGTGGGACCAGGAATGAACCAGGCTTCCTCTGAGGTGGCCCCTGTCTGCTCATTACCCACCCTAGCGAAAGCCTCGAAATGTCATTACTGGTGCTAATTATAGAGCTTACAGTTGAGCTACAACTAGGCTTCTGTAGTCTATAATTTGGAGGCATTCCTTTAAATTATCTTTCCTGAACTTAAAAGGTCTGTCCCCTACATTGTATGGAGCATTTGGGGATTTGTGAAAGGACTGAAAACGAAATCCTGACATCAGATCAGTTTTTATAGGGATCCCGACCACATGCAAATAATGTAGGTTGATTATATTTGCCTCAGCAGTATGACGGTGAATTTGGAACGCATAGCAATTTTTCCATCATCAATCTGTACTGTAACTTTTTTTTATGTTTTACCCTTTGAACCTATAACCAATCAGCTAGTTTTCTGTAACCCACTGCCCTCTCTTGTGTTCATGGTCCCTCATTGCAGAACACATGCTATCGTTTAACGCTTCTGATTTATTCCATCTAGGCAGGAAGTATGTTTCCATTTAGGGAGGTGAACGAGGACATGGAAACGCAGCCGGAGAAATGGGTAGACACGGGGAATGCGATAAGTTCAGAGATAGCGCCGGGGAACCGTGTTAAAAGAAACATGAAAGGCACTGAAGCAGGGAAGAAACGTGTGTCTGAAGTGGGTTAGATTAGAGGCTGTAGAGGTGCAGAGGCACAGCAGGACTCGGTGTACCCAGTGGGATAAAAGCCTCCCCAGGGACATGGCACAGAGGGTCCCACATCTACTCAGCTCCAGGAATGGCAGGGTGCTGCTTTCACGATTCAGACAGGCGCGCACTCACCTTCTGCAACACAACAGGGGGGAAAAAATCATTCTGACTCGTGCTTTGTGCACGCCTGTCAAATTTGAATGTATTCCTAGCGTTAAAAATGTGTGTAAGACTTGCTTTGTGTTCACAGTTTGTATTCGAATGTGTGAAGCGTGATGGAGGTGTACTCTTGGTCAGCTGTTTTGTGTTTGCTGTCTTTTTGTTTTCAGTTGCTTTATATTATGTATATTTATTTATGAGGTACCAGTTCCAGATGTGGCGATGTATTATTATATTAAACCTACTGTTTTTCTGTCAGGGTAGTGCAGTACTGCTTACTAATATTTTATAGATTAATTCTAAAACCCATGTTTGTCTCCCGTTAGCGATGGAGTCCCTCCCTATAGATACCGTAAACAGTCTCGACGTGAGATGCACGAAAGTGCCAAAGCTAATGGGCGAGTGCCACTACCTCATATTCCTGTAAGTACCCTTTAAACACGACCTTGTTGACTCTCCATACATTGCAGCCATTTTACCTTTTGCTCTCCCTCCGCCTGCCTGTGTCTTCCATGCACAAACACCTCTTTCCTTACTTACTTTCTTTTCTTTTTCTTTTTTTTTTTAAACTGCCTCTCTGCCTATCATTTGTTGTATTTTTTTTCCCCCTCCTTTTTCTTGACATTCTCCTTTCTGTCTTCTCCCTGGCTCTCCTGAAATGAATGTGCATTCTTAAGATGCACAATGGCATCTAGTGGGGTCTTTGATCATGTGCTGGCGAATAGCTGATGGAGCGAGAGAGAGAGAATGTGTGTATGTGAGCGTGAGCGCTGTCTGATGCTCTCTTCAGCTATGCCTGCATATGAAGACTGGGCTCTGAAGCCTGGGCTTCCCCATTGCACTGACTGCACCCTAATTGGAGCCTCTGAGATGGAGCTAACCTGCTTTTCCTCCCGTCAGGAGCTTTCACCCAACATATAAAGAGCAAGGGGACATTTGCAGTACATCTCAAGTTTTAACCAAAAGTGTAAATATGTTGTAGGGATGTACACGAGGAAGAATGAGTTCCGGTGCCGCATGTTGAAACACCCGTCAGTAACTGGTAGATAACTAGGACTATAGTGTAAATACTATACATCAAAATAGGATGGGTTTTTTTGTGTGCGCATATTTTGGTTCAGCTTGGTAGAGGTGGTCCTTTTCTTTTCTTGATCAAACCACACATTCCCAGAATAACAGTAACAAAATCAACACTGATCCGATTTCTTTAATTAAGCGTGGACTGATTTTGATTCATCACAAAGCCTAAGCTAAAAACCAACCACTCTTCATTTTTCTCCATCATAAATGTACACTTTATGGCCAAACGTTTTTGGACACCTGTCTATCACATCCATATGAGCTTGTTGAACATCCCATTCCAGATTTATTCCCCCTTTGCTGTTCTAATAAGCTCCACTCTTCTGGGAAGGCTTTCCACTAGATTTTGGAGCGTGGCTGTGGGGATTTGTGTTCATTCAGCTGTAAGAGCGTTAGTGAGGTCAGGTACTGATGTTGGGTGAAGAGGCTCCAATTCCAGTTCACCCCAGAGGTGTTCAGTGGGGTTGAGGTCAGGGATCTGTGCAGGACACTTGTTTTGAGAAGGTCTTCATGGAGCTCACTTTGTGCACATTAGCATCGTCATGCTGGAACAGGTTTGGGCCTCTTGGTTCCATTGAAGGGAAACTGTAATGCTACAGCGTTCAAAGACATTCTAGACAAACTTTGTGGCAGCAGTTTGGGGAATGTGTACATATGGGTGTGATGGTCATTCATCTTCATTAATCGCTGTGGTTTCAATGACTAGTTTGTTTAGATTTTGAGAAATAGAGCCAACTAGGTTTGTTGGAATATATCGTGGGTGGATACAATCAAAAGTAAGCACTGTAGGAGTAGGCAGGATTGGTCAAACTTCCTGTGGGAGCAGGCTTGAGTAGGATTTTTAAAAAATGGTGTCCATGGTGCTAGTCAAAAGCAGCAATGTGATGCACCACAGCCAGCAAAATATAACTATTTCAAATTGTCTTCTTTATAACCACAAACTAATCTTTAAACGATAACTATTGTCACTATTCAATCTGGTGAGCTGCTTATACAGGCCTTTGTAAGCAAGGAATTTTATGTACTGGACCAAATTTTACTTGAATCCCCCTGATACAGAGAGATGCTAATAAAATAAAGATGCTAGCCAGACTCGAATAATATCTTTTACACACGGTGTGAGGAGAGCAGCTGAAACATTGTTGGATGAGGATAAGGATTATGGCTACACAGTTGACCTCTCTACAAGGGACTTTTACACATCCGTTTCTCTTAGTCTGTATAAATGCACTTAACTAGCTAACTAATGTGGCACTTAATGACTACATTAAATGCTAGTGAGTTAGGGTGAACAAAACAAGTGACTGGGCAGCACACCAGAGCTTTCAGTTGCCTGGAGGGCAAGCGAAGGAGAATATGATTTGTCCACCCAGGAGTTCTGTGATGGAAAAAGCCTTTGTTGTGGCACGTCCTGATTGACACATCAGTGGTGCTACATATGGAACATTACACAAGATAAGAGTCGTTGCTTGTGGAGTGTGCAATTGTTGTTTGATAAGATGATAGACTTGAAGTGTAGTCTAGCTCTTTGGCAAAGAACAAGCAGACATGGATGCAAAAAAAAAGCCCTCACGGAAACAATCGGAGAATGCAAAATCCCACCTTCTGATCTTAAGCCCTTGATCAACCAGTATATACTCTACAAACGGCAAGTGGAATGGGAAAAATGTCGAAATAACAAATTATTCGAAATAAACCCTGTAGTAGGAAAAAACTAGACATGATCAAGTGGTGTACACAAGGTGCCGTGTAGGTCACACCAGATTTACACGTGGATATTTATTGAAGGATGAAGAATTACCAAAATGCCAATATTGCAACATTCCCTTAACCATAAAACTTTTTTTTATTTTTATTTTTTTTTAGCTTGCCCTATTTCTAATGTCATGAGACAACGCCTTTTATCAGGTCAAACTTCGAAAGACTTGTTTTGTAAGACGGACCCTTGAAAACTTTTACAATTTTTACCACGAGCAAATTTTAAGAACCTTTTATCACGTTGTACAGAAATGTCTGACTTTTTAAGCTGAATTATATTGTGATATTTTATTTTATTGGCTATTTATTAATTTAGCAAATTAATAAGTTAATTAATAAGTCTAGCAGCTCATGGAATTTGCATTAGCAAGTGCCCCATGTCTAATTTTACATTTTAGTTTACATTAAATAGTTTGTTATACATTTCTTTATGTACATTACCTTGCTTTGGAAACAGTGGCCTGATTGCAGCTTTAATGTTGCATTTAAAATAATGTTTTATTCTGAATCAATGTAAGTGTACATATTGTATTTTGTTTTGATTTGGGTTTTTTTTTTTTGTTTTGTTTTTTGAAGACTTTGTTTGCGGTACTTAAATGATTTGTGACAATTCCTAATTCCTTCAAGGCATGAAGAATGCCACAATGTCACTTGTGTTGCTTTAAGGTGAGCAAATTCTGTTCTTCAGCAGATTTATCATGCTGTGTCTCACAGAAGAGCGAGATAAAAAAAAAAAAAATGAAAAAAAATATTTTATTCTTAAAGGGTTGTCTGCAGCAAGGAAGCTCAGTCAGAAGCCACATCATATTGTCAAGGCTTGACAGATACTGCTGCTTCACTGGGCATGTAGCCATATAGGCCGGGAATGAGACTGACACATCTGAAGTGAGTCAAGACTCTGAACAAAGAGTGGAAATGGAGAGTCAAAATCAAATTTGACCCGGTAATCAAAAATTTAAGGGCTCCTGTAAGATTTTGCTGGATGCTGGCCAGGAACCGCCCGAGTCTTGTTGATTCAGTCATCCCTCATTTATGGATTAATGCACTTTCTGGACTTGGTTTAGAGTTTAAAGACTTGGTATGGTTTAGAGTTCCACCTAACGAAAACAGGACGACTTATGAGAAAGAAAATTGTACTGTGTAGATGTTTTGATCTAAATGTATCAGTCTTATGGAGAGCTGTTTTTCACTCAGCAACACCAGTGAAATGATGTAACAAACACCGAGCTCCGGCACCTACAGGAAAATGACCCTTTCTTTTGTATGTTGGTTAACAGATTAGCGATGACGTATGCCAACTTTAGTAATTTTGATCGTTCCAAACGGGTTAATCTGGTACTTAGAGCTTGATTAATGTATCAGGATAAAGTTGTTTGAGGTAACTGCACACTCCCATGCTGACTGGAAAGGGTAGACACATCAAGACTCGTATTTCCACTCGAAGCTATGATCAGCTAGACAGTGTTGAGCTAATGACAACGGCATGGAGAGGCCGGTAAATTTGACTCCTCCCCCCACCCCCTTTATTTTCCCCTCCTGCTCACGAGGAAGTAAAAGGTGTGCATGTATTAGTTTGATATCCCCAAGATAGTAAATCAAAGGTCAGGAAATTCTTCTTGAGCAGTATCTAACTCAATTTACTGTTTTTAAATTCCACAAATAAAATCTGCACCTGCGCCTGGTCAAATGTTTGTGGACACCTGACTCTCAGACCCATATGTGGGCCGTCTCCAAACTCTTGCCACAAAGTCGGAAGCACAAAGTTGTACAAGATGTCTTCACTGGAACTAAGAGGCTCAAACCTGTTCCCCCAAAACGATGTCGCTGTGTACAAAGTGAGCTCCATGAAGACATGGTGTGTCAAGGTTGGTGTAGAACTCGACTGGCCTGCACAGAGCCCTCACCTCAACCCCACTGTGAACACCTTTGGGATGAACTGGAGCCTCCTCACCCAACATCAGTGCTTGACCTCACTAATGCTCTTCTAGTTGAATGAACACAAATCCCCATAGCTACACTCCAAAATCTAGTGGAAAACCTTCCCAGAAGATTGGAGCTTATTCTAACTGCAAAGTGGAGAATAAATCTGGAATGGGATGTTCGAAATGGTCAGGTGCTCACAAAATTTTAGCCGTATAGTGTTGGTCATTGAGTATTTCTTTAAGTGCATAACTAATCACTCTTTTGTGTTGACCTTGCAAGCTCAACCTCTAACCAAGATTATGTAAGTAGGGCACTGTAATTTCCTGCACATGACCTAGGCCACTCTATTCTAACATTCTCTGTGACTTTTTTTTCTTTCTTTTTTCTAATCATCACATTTGCTTCTGTTCATCTCTCTGTTCATCTGCCAGCAGTGGGTTTCTCTTCCCTTTTTTAAAAAAAAATTTGTTTAATGTAAGTGTACTATTAATGTACCGCCGTTCAACTCTGATTGGGCATGTTTCTGTGCAGCGCACAAACCGGATGCCAAAGGATATCCACGTGGAGCCAGAGAAGTTTGCAGCAGAACTGATTAGCCGGCTAGAGGCAGTCCTGAGGGAGCGTGAGGCCCAGGAGAAACTAGAAGAGCGCCTCAAGAGGGTGCGGCTGGTGAGTCTGCTTCCAAAATGGAGGGTGGGGAAAAAAAAAAATCTAAATTTCCCTGCTGTGAGCCTAATATTTGATGTGTAAATCCATTTTCTTTATCTGAAAACTATGCTTAAGGAACTAAGCATGTGGCAGGATGCATCATGCGTAGGCTTATCAGACATTCCTATTCATTTCTATTGTCTCTTTGTTTTCAGTGTCAGGTGAAACACCTGTGCTGGCTGAGACACTTGCTAGTCTGGCTCTGAGTAATGACTTTGTTTGAAGTGAGCTGTGGCGTGGAAAAATTTAACGCTCTCCACAAATCGGTATCTTTTCCCCCCACACAAAGCCAGGTGTTAAGTCTCAAGACAGATAATTTACGTAGTTTGGCCGCCAGTAAGACGCACTGCTGTCACGGACCAGTAGCTCTCAGTTATTAAGAGCTTGAAGTAGGAATTTCATTGTCTTTTAATTGATATTCTTACCACTCGCCACCTTCCTCTGAGATTAGCACGGTTCTGCGCTTTGAGGAAAGACGAGTTGAGCTCATTTCAAGGCTTTTCCTGTCAGTGGAATGCAACAAGTGTAAATTTGGTTTTACCAGCATTTTAAGGAATTATTAACATGCTCTACAGACTTTCCACATTAATTGTAAAAATCTGAATTCAGTTTCTACAGGCTCTCCCAAATAACTAACTTGTTGGTTTTTGCGTTGCACTTTGCATGCTGACCAATCATTCATCTGATTAAAATCAAATTGCTATGAATATCCTCACTCGTAAGCCTTCCCTGTATGAGGTCTTACTTTAAGGGTTCAAACTGCCTCTGTTCAGCAGATCAGAGATTGGAATGTATTAAGAATGAGACTGAGTCAGACCTAATGACTTAAGAATTAATGGCTTTCGTATTGGAGATTATGTTGGGCCTCGTAGTCTAAACTATTTGGCATGTTATTGGGCTACTGTGCAGTATGACTGTGGAGCATTTGGCGTGTCATGTTAGACTATAGAGTAAGTCAAGGTCAATGAAGATCATTAATCTATTTACTTAAAATGAGACCAAAGGTCTGGAAGTCATCAGCAAAGTGTGTTTGTTGTCCCTGCAGGAGGAAGAAGGAGATGATGCAGATGTGTCCACAGCGCCATCTCTGGCTAGCCACAGGCTGCCCCCTGCTGTGCATGTGCAGCACTACACGGCACGCTACTCAGACACGGGCTACAGTGGGTTGGGGCTGCGCGATGCACACGAGGAGAACCCTGAGAGCATCCTGGACGAGCACGTACAGCGCGTCATGAAGACGCCTGGCTGCCAGTCACCCAAGTCTCGGTCACCTGATGGCCTTCCTGCGACAAAGATGCCTGGGCATATTGCCCCGCTGCCCAGTGGCCAAGGAAAACACCAAGCAAGGCTGGGACCCAAGGGCGAGCTGGGACATGTTTACCACCACAAACATACACATCACACACACCACGCCGAGGGAGAAGGCATGAGGCCGTGGAACATGGAGCAGCACCATTATGGCTCCAAGACAAGGAATTACTCGGATGGCACCAACGCTATGGAACCCATCGGGTATAGGTAAGCTTCCACCACTTTTTAAATATTGTACAAGGCGAATACAAGACAAAACTGATCAAAGCTGATGTTGGTTAGAATGGTAGCAATAAAACATATGGTTAACTTTTATTTTAGCAGTAAAGGTGCCACACTGTCAAAGCGGCCGTACAAGAAAGGTGAGGACATGCGGAACATTGAGATGCGAGAAACTGCTCCAGAGGAGCTGGACAGAAACCAGAAGATCCTGCAGTGGATGATGGAGGGAGAGAAGGAGGCAGGGCGCTACAAGAAGAGCCCCTATGGGTGAGTAGGTCACACTGGTCTTGCACGATGCTAGAGCTTAGCTAATGATCGTAAATAACGTAAACGTTTACACACTACTTTGTTTTTTTTTAATGTGATACTTGAACAGTATTTGCATTCCACCAGTCAGTGCAGTGACCTTGATGGCAACAGTCCGGTGTGTTTACAAATTTTAATCTTTTACCCGAAGCTAATTAGTTGTTTAAAGACAAACACTGATTTATTCTACAAGTAGACCTTGAGGTGTTTCTGCTTATTTGGAAACTGAATCCACCCTGACTGTTTGCGGATAAGATTTCCTAATCTTGAATACACGTGAGGTTCTGGAGGTGTTCTGCATGTGAATGTGTTTGGCATCAGTAGAGAATGAGGGGTGGTTGTTATGATGGTATTTAATTTGTAATCACCACAGTCTGCAGGACAATATGCTTTTCTGCAGTAAAACCAAAGATTGAGGTGCTTTCTCATTTTAGTATACCTGACTTACACTGTGAGTAAACTGTAATAAACCTGATAAACTGTTATTGTAGATGTGAAAACTTGTACTTTTATGTAACCTTGTTTGCAAAGCTCGTTTGCTTCAAAAAGGGGTGATGTGAAAGTGAGCTGGGGGGGAAAAATGAGAACAGAAACTAGAAACAGATACTATGAAGCTACCTTCAAAGCTTTCTGTCTCTGGCATTAAGAAGCTTTTCTGATTCTCTGATCTGTTCCTTAGGAGCCTCTCAGGTTCTAAGAAGGCGCAGGGTCACGAGTCGGGCAGGCCGAGCTCAGTAGAGCGGCCGGGGGCTGTGCACCCGTGGGTGAGCGCGCAGCTCCGCAACAATGTGCTGCCCTCACACCCCTTCATCCAGGATCCCACCATGCCCCCGAACCCAGCACCTAACCCCCTTACACAGCTGGAAGAGGCTCGCAGACGACTTGAAGAGGAAAAGAAAAAGTCCGGAACCCTGCAGACCAAACAGAGGTGAGCGACCCTTCTATCTCTCTGAGAAGAGAATACCAGCTTTCCCCCTTCAAGCATATTTGTTGTTTAACTTTTTCTTCCTTAGGGTGTGTACATTGTTCAGCTAATATTTTTTGTTTTGTGAATTGTATTGTGAGTAAAGAGAAGTGGCAAAGCACCATGACTTATTGTAGAGTGCCATGTGCACAGTGGCCAGGTCCCCTTTTATTATTCCCTGGCATCCTTGCATGCATGTAGTTGAGGCTGAATGTGGGTGGTGTTTCTAATGTAGGAGTTGTTTCTCAGGTATGTGATGGAGGTGATCCAGAGGGGACGCACTGCGGTCCGGCCCGCCATTTTCCCCACCCTCAACGTGGTGCCCGCCGTGTCCGACACGGAGCTCTCCGAGGCCCAGTATGTCCCACTGGCCCAGTTTCCCCATCATGCCTTTCTTAGTGTGTCATCACTCCTGTCATTGACTCTGTGAGAGTGTACACCATCCTGCATCCACTGCTGCAAACATATTGGCTCTCTTCCCTGCCTGGGCTGCATATGTCCTATTAACACATTCCAGCTTGTCCAAGTTCATGCCCCCACCCTTTCCCTTTTCATGTAGTTTTATAGTCATGTGGTGTAGGTAGCAAGTAGCCGCCATCATCTTATTAGTGTGTTCTAACCTGTTGCTGGAAACGTCAAGCACGGCACACAGCTATGATTAGTTATTATGTATTTATTTTTTTTGTGTTTAAGAAACAACGTATATCTGACAAGCTGGGATTGGGATTGAGGTCACACTGAATGCGAACGCGTTGACATGTTCATGCCATCAGAGCCTGACTACTGCAAATAGCAACAAACTAAGATCTTTTGGATGGTTATTTTTCCCTCAAAAAGATCCGCTATGCAGTCTATACAGATTTAATCCTTTTATGATCCTTTAAATGCTTTAATCAGACTGTGTTTACTCACCACTGTTTTTCTTTTTTTCTTCTTCTTCCCTTTCTTCTACAGACACAAAGGCATGAAAAAGCAACAGTGTGAGAACATTACTGTGGCGTATTACTTCTGTGGCGAGCCCATCCCATACAGAACCTCGGTCAAAGGAAGGATCGTCACGCTGGGACAGTTCAAGGAGCTTCTTACCAAGAAAGGGAGTTATAGGTAAAGTTACACTCCAGTTTTTTTGGCTTTAAAAACAGTGATTGTAAAATCAGGTAGAATGTAATTGTCGGGTAGCCGCATCATGTGACGTCATCTGTTGAACAGGAGTACAGCTAAAAGGTCTCATTTACCAAAAAACATCACTGAGAAAGGCTGTGCACAAAATTTCATGGAATTGCAATTTCGCCAATTCAAGTGGTTTTCCGCAAAAAAGCACGAAGAACTCCGCAAATTGCATCGCAAAAAAAGGCTACTGCAAAATCAAGGATTTTTGTACTTAACTTGCTTAAATATGAAGTGACCAGTCCAGATAAACATACTTCTCTTCACTTCCCTTCACAGGTATTATTTCAAGAAAGTGAGCGATGAGTTTGACTGTGGTGTGGTGTTTGAGGAGATACGTGAGGACGACGCTATTCTGCCCATCTTTGAGGAGAAGATCATCGGCAAAGTGGAGAAGATCGACTGAAGATCAGGGAGGATGAGGAGGAGGCAGCACAAAGAGATAGCATGGCCTTTTAGGAGGAGCTACTTAGCAGCCAGTAAGGGAAGGGAGCGAAGAGGAGGTGCTGATAGATGGTACTGAGTATGTGTGGGGGGTGGGAGAGGGTTGAGGGGTGAGTAAATGAGAGATAGAGAGCGAGAGTAGAGAAGAGTGGGAGCACTGTGGGATGTACGCTATTGACTCAAAGGCTTCTACCTCTGCATTATAGAGCCTTCTCTGGTTCCCCACAGGTGCCCTGTGCTACTGGTCACCGTGGTATGCAGCCTTTGGACTTTAGGACAAGGCAGCACACACTCACCATTTTGGTGTATTTCTCACTTTGAAATGTAATGTAGCAGTGTAAAGTTTGGCTAGAAAAAAAAAAAAAAAGACTTGCTAAGAAATATGTTTACTAAAGCTACATATTTTTGATACGACATATCAGAAGGAAGGTATCCTTTCTAATGTAACATCTCTTGTAATTTTATATGTACTGGTACCATGTGTACAGTCTGTTTAAAACAACGGAGGAGAAAAAAAAAGAAAAAAAAAAGGTTTTATAACTATTTAAATATTTAAAAGGAATAAACCTATTGGTATGATCTTAACGTTTTTTGGCAGATCCAGTTTGAGATGGTCATAGTTCACGAGGCCCTTTTCGTGCAGGTGGCTGGATGAAAACCGGGAACCATAGTCCATGCTCTGTTAAGTGCTTTTAACTTTTAAACCTGATCTTAAACGTTCTTCACTCAGAGTGGCACCAGGTTGTGCTGCACTTTCTCTGCGACATTAGAGGGGAGTGGATGGTAGCTTACTTAAAAGACGTCGTTGAACGATCATGCCTTTATGTTGAGGGGTCAGCAGAGAGGACGCAGTGTCAGACCCAGGCTTTGTATGTGAGAAATTCATTGGTTTTACCTACAGCTGCTTCCCATATGAAAAAAAAAAGTGTGTGTGTGTATGTATGTATGTATATATATATATATATATATATATATATATATATATATATATATATATATATATATATATATATATATATATATATGCACCAATACTCCCATCATGATCTGGTCTGAAGTGTGTGGACTGGCCCCGAGAAAACGTCTGTCAGCATTAGATATATTAACAGAATATAATTAACCATATGGAAAATAGCACATCTGCAATTTGTAAAAGAGCTATTTTTATACATACTATATATCCATAATCAAAACAGAAGGATTTACTCAGCTGTCCAAGTGCTTGCATATTTTTCATATTCGGAGTGCGTTGGATCACCGGGGGCATCTGTAAGTGAATGTGTGTGGCTGTGTGGAGCGCTGCTGTGTACCACATACCACTAGCCTATATAATGATCATGTTTACACTTACCTTAATGTATTACAAAAGGATCACTGAGTAACGAATTGTAGCTTTTTAGCTTCACATGGCTGAATTTGGTGCCTGTCAGGAATTATTATTATTATTATTATTATTATTATTATTAGCATAAAATCTATACTTGGTCACATTACACCAAAGAACAGTATACTGTAGGAATTATAAACGTGTTGTCCATTTCCATCCATGTTTTGTTTTTTTTTTGTTTGTTTGTTTTGTTTTTTTTGTTTATAAATTTCCATCCACTTGACCCTGTTTTCACTGATTTACCCAAAAGCTTTGTATCACAAGATAGAGAGAGCTCTTGCACAGTCTGCGTATTATTAGGGAATTCTTCTTGTCGGGATGACATGCGGGATGACTCTTGTTTTAGTGTTTGCCACTGGGAAGAGGCAAGCGCTGAATGGTGCTGCAAGTCTATAAGAGTAATGTCCTGGTCTCCCATAAGAGGATCTCGTCTTCCTGTGTTGAATGTTCTGGTGAACGTTTTAGGATCCCTGTCTGTGTCACTTTGTCCTTTCTCCCTCCCATCAAAACTCTATTATTCCTTAATTAGCTTGAACTAAATGGGTACTTCGCTACTATGGAACCTTTTTTTTCTTTAGTTTTTTTTTTTTTTTTATCTGACTCATTGTAATTACAGTGTAATTGTCATCATGCTTGGGCTTTTTCAGTGGGCATGTAAAAAGGTTCATAATTACTGTGAAAAGCCTGAAAGTGAGCACTTCTCACTTAAGATGGATTAACTGTATATAGTACATTACAGAGTGCCTTGATGAGCATGCTCACGCTCTGCAGTCTCATCCCTTCTGCTCTTTCTGATGCATACCAGCGACTAGAATCATTGCTTTTTATTTCTAGAATTACGTTTTTATTTTCGCTTCTGTACATGAACCCGTCTTTCATGTGAAGTGTTGTCACTCATTGAATAAGTCTTTTCTATGTAAATATGTACATTTTCTGTGTTTTCAGCCAGCAACCTGATTTGGATATTTAGTGCCCTGGTTCTGCTTAAGTGTGCCGAGTTGTACAGTTATCATTTTATGGTACTTTGGACAATAAAGACATGTAATAAAACATCCTATTCATTTCTTCGTTATGCCCTATGCTCTTGAAATGTCTGTCTTTTTAAAGCTGCTGGACATGAGATGTATTGCAAGTTACTTAACGTGGGTTGAAATGTCATTTTTCATCATGCAGATTAATCTCATGCACTCAGGCAGAATTTAGGGCTGCGTCTGAAAGTGGAAACCGTAACGACACCACTGGTGTTCTCTCAGACTATTTAGTATAGTAGTGTGCTGTATGGAGATGCTGCCCAAGAAACATCAGCTTTTAATGTTTCCATGACACCCACGATCCTTTGTGACCTGCCAGCCAATGAGAAATGCGAAAATCAACCAATTATTATAATTTTTATGAGTTGAGGTATTTTTGAAAATCAGAAAGTGCTGAGGTCATGTAGCCTACCAAAGATTTTGGGGAGGGTCTCTGTGGCTACGTAGTAATGTCCATCTACATTATTTTATATGTAGTATATATTACATGTTTTATGCAATTCCGTTATCTGTATCTGTTTATTGTATGCTATGCTATGGTAGAAATAGTTTTATTTTAGAGCTCAGTTAGACAGTTTTTAGGTAAGGTTGAAAGCAGTACGTCTCTCATTCATATAATGCTAATGAGCTTGGTATTTGTTGCGTGACCATGTATAATGTCCACGTATTGCAGATATACACTCACCGTCCACTTTAATGGGAACGCCTGTACACCTGCACCTTCATGCAGTTATTCAATCAGCTGATCATGTGGCAGCAGCATAGTGTATAAACTCATGCAGATACAGGTCAAGAGCTTCTGTTAATGTACACATCAAACATCAGAACAGGGGGAAATATGTGATTTCTATGACTTTACCCATAGCATGGTTGTTGGTGCCAAATGGGCTGGTTTGAGTATTTCAGAAACTGCTGATCTCCTGGGATTTTCACACACAGCAGTCTCTGAGTTTACACAGGTTGGTGCGAAAAACAAAAAAACAGTTCTGTGGGTGGAATGCTGAGATGCTTTTCTGTCACCACTGGAGTGCTTATTGTGAGTTGTTATAGATTTCCTGGCAACTCAGACCAGTCTGGTCATGCTCCCCTGATGTCTGTCATCAGCAAGGTGTTTCAGCTTGCAGACCAGGGATGTCGATAGGCCTGTTTTGGGAGGGCTTTCATTGTGTGCATGATCTCTCACTCTCGCTCTCTCTCGCTCTCCCTCTCTCTCTCTCTTGTGCTCTCGCTCTCTCTCATATCCAAAAAGTATTTTGGCTACATAGTACAGCCATTTTTGCCTTTTGTTGGTGTTGGGTGGATGGGGACAAAGTGGACTTTAATTTCTTTATTTTTATGTAATTTTACAAATTATGAGACAGGTATACCCAGACCAAAAAATAACCTTATTTCTATAGATTTTACACCCATTGTTACTCTAAAATATACATGACAAGAAAGATGTTTTGGTGGCTTTAAAATTTTTTGGGAGGAGTATGCCCAGAGCCCCCTAAAAGAGGCGTAGCCCCCCCATTCATAAATCTCTAGTGTCATCCCTGCTGCAGACCCTCTGCTCACAGGATGTTTTTTGTTTTTCGCACCATTCTGTGTAAACTCTAGAGACTGTTGTGTGTGAAAATCCCAGGAGATCAGCAGTTTCTGAAATACTCAAACCAGCCCATCTAACACCAACAGCCATGCCATGGTTAAAGTCACAGAGATCACATCTTTCCCCATTTTAATGTCTGATGTGAACATTAACTGAAGCGCTTGACCTGTATCTGCATGAGGTGTACAGGTGTTCCTGATAAAGTGGACAGTGAGTGTATACTGCCAATCGCAAATGCACACCACTATTAACTTGTTTCCTCCCCAAAAAAAGACTATGTCTACCTTTTCCTGTGCCTAAACATTTTTTTTTTATGTCTTTTTGCTTGGTTTTTGAGTTGTAGTTGGAATTGAGCTGAAACTTGACAACCTTTCCTCCCACGAGCTTCTGTGAGAAGTTGTCTGAGCTCAACATTAAAGTAAAAACCTCATGTCAAACCTGCAGGATCCTGATGCGTGCACATATTCTGGGGGAGCAAAAAAAACCCCTGAATACTGTACTTCATCTACTGTTCAGATCTCTACTTATATTCATTTAGTACACATTATCTGTTCAATCTGAATGATTTGTATTCATATTCAGTTACACCCCTAGTATTTACAGTGGGGGAAAATGTACAGGTGCATCTCAATAAATTAGAATGTCATGGAAAAGTCCATTTATTTCAGTAATTCAACTCAAATTGTGAAACTCGTGTATTAAATAAATTCAATGCACACAGACTGAAGTAGTTTAAGTCTTTGGTTCTTTTAATTGTGATGATTTTGGCTCACATTTAACAAAAACCCACCAATTCACTATCTCAACAAATTAGAATATGGTGACATGCCAATCAGCTAATCAACTCAAAACACCTGCAAAGGTTTCCTGATCCTTCAAAATGGTCTCTCAGTTTGGTTCACTAGGTAAGCCACAAACATTCATTGCCAAAGAAGCTGGCTGTTCACAGAGTGCAGTATCCAAGCATGTTAACAGAAAGTTGAGTGGAAGGAAAAAGTGTGGAAGAAAAAGATGCACAACCAACCGAGAGAACCGCAGCCTTATGAGGATTGTCAAGCAAAATCGATTCAAGAATTTGAGTGAACTTCACAAGGAATGGACTGAGGCTGGGGTCAAGGCATCAAGAGCCACCCCACACAGACGTGTCAAGGAATTTGGCTACAGTTGTCGTATTCCTCTTGTTAAACCACTCCTGAACCACAGACAACATCAGAGGCGTCTTACCTGGGCTAAGGAGAAGAAGAACTGGACTGTTGCCCAGTGGTCCAAAGTCCTCTTTTCAGATGAGAGCAAGTTTTGTATTTCATTTGGAAACCAAGGTCCTAGAATCTGGAGGAAGGGTGGAGAAGCTCATAGCCCAAGTTGCTTGAAGTCCAGTGTTAAGTTTCCACAGTCTGTGATGATTTGGGGTGCAATGTCATCTGCTGGTGTTGGTCCATTGTGTTTTTTGAAAACCAAAGTCACTGCACCCGTTTACCAAGAAATTTTGGAGCACTTCATGCTTCCTTCTTCTGACCAGCTTTTTGAAGATGCTGATTTCATTTTCCAGCAGGATTTGGCACCTGGCCACACTGCCAAAAGCACCAAAAGTTGGTTAAATGACCATGGTGTTGGTGTGCTTGACTGGCCAGCAAACTCACCACACCTGAACCCCATAGAGAATCTATGGGGTATTGTCAAGAGGAAAATGAGAAACAAGAGACCAAAAAATGCAGACGAGCTGAAGGCCATGGTCAAAGAAACCTGGGCTTCCATACCACCTCAGCAGTGCCACAAACTGATCACCTCCATGCCATGCCGAATTGAGGCAGTAATTAAAGCAAAAGGAGCCCCTACCAAGTATTGAGTACATGTACAGTAAATGAACATACTTTCCAGAAGGCCAACAATTCACTAAAAATGTTTTTTTTATTGGTCTTATGAAGTATTCTAATTAGTTGAGATAGTGAATTGGTGGGTTTTTGTTAAATGTGAGCCAAAATCATCACAATTAAAAGAACCAAAGACTTAAACTACTTCAGACTGTGTGCATTGAATTTATTTAATACACAAGTTTCATAATTTGAGTTGAATTACTGAAATAAATGAACTTTTCCACGACATTCTAATTTATTGAGATGCACCTGTATTTGATCCCCTGTTGATTTTGTACGTTTGCCCATTGACAAAGAAATGATCAGTCTATAATTTTAATGGTAGGTGTATTTTAACAGTGAGAGACAGAACAACAACAACAACAAAAAAAATCCAGAAAAATGCATTTCAAAAAAGTTATGAATTGATTTGCATTTTAATGAGGGAAATAAGTATTTGATCCCCTATCAATCAGCAAGATTTCTGGCTCCCAGGTGTCTTTTACACAGGTAATGAGCTGAGATTAGGTGCACTCTCTTAAAGGGAGTGCTCCTAATCTCAGTTTGTTACCTGTATAAAAGACACCTGTCCACAGAAGCAATCAATCAATCAGATTCCAAACTCTCCACTATGGCCAAGACCAAAGAGCTGTCCAAGGATGTCAGGGACAAGATTGTAGACCTACACAAGGCTGGAATGGGCTACAAGACCATCACCAAGCAGCTTGGTGAGAAGGTGACAACAGTTGGTGCGATTATTCGCAAATGGAAGAAACACAAAATAACTATCAGTCTCCCTCAGTCTGGGGCTCCATGCAAGATCTCACCTCGTGGAGTTTCAATGATCATGAGAATGGTGAGGAATCAGCCCAGAACTACATGGGAGGATCTTGTTAATGATCTCAAGGCAGCTGGGACCATAGTCACCAAGAAAACAATTGGTAACACACTACGCCGTGAAGGACTGAAATCCTGCAGTGCCCGCAAGGTCCCCCTGCTCAAGAAAGCACATGTACAGTCCTGTCTGAAGTTTGCCAGTGAACATCTGAATGATTCAGAGGATTCAGAGATTCAAAATCGAGCTCTTTGGCATCAACTCAACTCGCCGTGTTTGGAGGAGGAGGAATGCTGCCTATGACCCCAAGAACACCATCCCCACCGTCAAACATGGAGGTGGGAACATTATGCTTTGGGGGTGTTTTTCTGCTAAGGGGACAGGAAAACTGCACCGCATCAAAGGGACGATGGACGGGGCCATGTACCGTCAAATCTTGGGTGAGAATCTCCTTCCCTCAGCCAGGGCATTGAAAATGGGTCGTGGATGGGTATTCCAGCATGACAATGACCCAAAACACACAGCCAAGGCAACAAAGGAGTGGCTCAAGAAGAAGCACATTAAGGTCCTGGAGTGGCCTAGCCAGTCTCCAGACCTTAATCCCATAGAAAATCTGTGGAGGGAGCTGAAGGTTCGAGTTGCCGAACGTCAGCCTCGAGACCTTAATGACTTGGAGAGGATCTGCAAAGAGGAGTGGAACAAAATCCCTCCTGAGATGTGTGCAAACCTGTTGGCCAACTACAAGAAACGTCTGACCTCTGTGATTGCCAACAAGAGTTTTGCCACCAAGTACTAAGTCGAAGGGGTCAAATACTTATTTCCCTCATTAAAATGCAAATCAATTTATAACTTTTCTGAAATGTGTTTTTCTGGATTTTTGTTGTTGTTATTCTGTCTCTCACTGTTAAAATACACCTACCATTAAAATTATAGTCTGATCATTTCTTTGTCAGTGGGCAAACCATTATTTCCCCCATTGTATACACAGTATTGTAAAGTAGTTCCAATTAAGAAACCTTTAATGAAGGTGTAAACAGTATCTTTTAAAGAACAAGTACAACTGTCACTGGTTTAGGAAGAATGTATTTCTGTTTTTATGATTCGGAAATCTGACCATATGTTATGAGTAACTAATGCAGTATTTCAGGTCATTCCAAATGGTTCACAAACTTTTTCTTGCAGCTATTAATATATGTTTGGTGGCAGATCGGGGGTAGATGAGCAAAGGTTAACTAATGTTCATTCTGCACATTGTAGAAACAGCATTTAGTAAAAAGTATTTACAGTATAAACCTATTATCATTGGACAAATTATACTACTGCACACAGCATCATATTATATTTTGGGTCATACATAGGACTATAAATGATCATTACAGCCATGTTGACATATACACTCACTATCCAATTTATTAGGAACACCTACCAATTGATGCAATTATCCAACTGATACAATTAATAAAATCATACAGACACAGGTCAAGAAAAAAAAGTGATTACAGTGACTTTGACCGTGGTACGTGCCAGAGTTGGTTTGAGTATTTCAGAGTATTTTTAGTCATTTACACTTTTATCATGCTGTAGTAGTAATTCTGGAAGAAAAAAAAAAACACTTGATTAAAGGTTGAACAATCAGTGCATTAGGAATGAAGAACCCAATCAGAAGCTATAAAGGGAGTTCCTTTATATGGACGGCAACACTTCCTGGAAAATTACGCTTCTCTCATTATGACCACGTCCCGGAGTATGCCTTAGGGCTGTGATGGAAAGGTGATTAAAGTGAAATGCAATTCAATGGGTAATTACATTCACTTCTGGCACAAATTCAGTGTTTAATTCTTAAACAAGCAATGCCCTGCTGACTGTTTTGCACTGACAAGATGCAAAGCAATGCAATGAAAGTTTTGGTTTTAGTGTGTAAAGTTGTCTGTATGTCAGTAATGAAAATCAATGTAGTTTGGTTACTGTATTTCACATATTTCACCGGTATGATTTACGTCTTAAGCACAGCGAAATGCAATGCAGTGGGTTTGGAATGCTTTTAAAGGTGGATAACATTCACGTCTAACTCACATACAGCATGTAATTCCTTCCTTATAAAGCAATTTCCTGCTGATTGTTTTTCCTTAAAGAGATCAAGTGCCACAGCAATGCAGTGAAGGTTTTGCTTTTCAATGCAGCCCATGTCAGTAATGAAAAGCAACATCCTGTGTGTATTATATTTCAGTTCTTTTTTTTTCACCCGGCGAGATTGCATTTCTTTCTAGTGTGGAATTTTCTCTATATTAACAGTGCAGTGCAGCGTCTAAATTGTAAAGAAAGGGGAAAAAAGTCCTTTGCTTTGCCTTACCAAGCTTGACTGTTTTTAACTACAGCCCAGAAAAATACTAAATTAGGCTGATTTCATGAACCTTTCTGATATTGTTGTTAAATGCACACATGAATTGGGCCAATAATTATTATATTTAAAATATTACATATTCTGTTCTTATTCAAATAGCATCATTAAGATTCAAGAGTAAGTTAACGTTGGTGCAGAACGTGAGCTACAGAGCAGTCTAGTGGAAGTTTGATACATGGATATGTACATTGAGTGCTTGTGACAGAACACCGATATTCACTGTATATACAGTTCTGCAAATAAGTTGTATGTGAACATTTTTTCTATAGATTGGAAATTACTATTATAGGATTGTGAGAAACCTCACTGTTTTTTGTTACCTGACTTAATAATTAATCTTCCACACTGTAGCTTTAAAGTCTGTTCTTTCAGCTTTTTAGAATGTGTACTGTTTCATATATATATATATATATATATATATATATATATATATATATATATATATATATATATATATATATATATATATATATATACACATACATACAGGTGCATCTCAATAAATTAGAATGTCGTGGAAAAGTTCATTTATTTCAGTAATTCAACTCAAATTGTGAAACTCGTGTATTAAATAAATTCAATGCACACAGACTGAAGTAGTTTAAGTCTTTGGTTCTTTTAATTGTGATGATTTTGGCTCACATTTAACAAAAACCCACCAATTCATTATCTCAACAAATTAGAATACTTCATAAGACCAATAAAAAAAACATTTTTAGTGAATTGTTGGCCTTCTGGAAAGTATGTTCATTTACTGTACATGTACTCAATACTTGGTAGGGGCTCCTTTTGCTTTAATTACTGCCTCAATTCGGCGTGGCATGGAGGTGATCAGTTTGTGGCACTGCTGAGGTGGTATGGAAGCCCAGGTTTCTTTGACAGTGGCCTTCAGCTCATCTGCATTTTTTGGTCTCTTGTTTCTCATTTTCCTCTTGACAATACCCCATAGATTCTCTATGGGGTTCAGGTGTGGTGAGTTTGCTGGCCAGTCAAGCACACCAACACCATGGTCATTTAACCAACTTTTGGTGCTTTTGGCAGTGTGGGAAGGTGCCAAATCCTGCTGGAAAATGAAATCAGCAACTTCAAAAAGCTGGTCAGCAGAAGGAAGCATGAAGTGCTCCAAAATTTCTTGGTAAACGGGTGCAGTGACTTTGGTTTTCAAAAAACACAATGGACCAACACCAGCAGATGACATTGCACCCCAAATCATCACAGACTGTGGAAACTGAACACTGGACTTCAAGCAACTTGGGCTATGAGCTTCTCCACCCTTCCTCCAGACTCTAGGACCTTGGTTTCCAAATGAAATACAAAACTTGCTCCCATCTGAAAAGAGAATATTGGACCACTGGGCAACAGTCCAGTTCTTCTTCTTGTTAGCCCAGGTAAGATGCCTCTGACGTTGTCTGTGGTTCAGGAGTGGCTTAACAAGAGGAATACGACAACTGTAGCCAAATTCCTTGGCACGTCTGTGTGTGGTGGCTCTTGATGCCTTGACCCCAGCCTCAGTCCATTCCTTGTGAAGTTCACTCACATTCTTGAATCGATTTTGCTTGACAATCCTCATAAGGCTGTGGTTCTCTCGGTTGGTTGTGCATCTTTTTCTTCCACAATTTTTCCTTCCACACAACTTTCTGTTAACATGCTTGGATACAGCACTCTGTGAACAGCCAGCTTCTTTGGCAATGAATGTTTGTGGCTTACCTAGTGAACCAAACTGAGAGACCATTTTGAAGGCTCAGGAAACCTTTGCAGGTGTTTTGAGTTGATTAGCTGATTGGCATGTCACCATATTCTAATTTGTTGAGATAGTGAATTGGTGGGTTTTTGTTAAATGTGAGCCAAAATCATCACAATTAAAAGAACCAAAGACTTAAACTACTTCAGTCTGTGTGCATTGAATTTATTTAATACACGAGTTTCACAATTTGAGTTGAATTACTGAAATAAATGAACTTTTCCACGACATTCTAATTTATTGAGATGCACCTGTATATATATATATATATATATATATATATATATATATATATATATATATATATATATATATATATATATATATATGTATGTATGTATATATATATGTATGTATGTATATGTGTATGTATATATATGTGTGTATATATATATATATATATATATATATATATATATATATATTTTTATATATATATATATATATATATATATATATATATATATATAATTATTATTATTATTTGTTTTTTAATGATGTCCTGAATCATGTGGGTGATCTCTATGGTTTCCTCATCACTGTCACATACTTTACAGATGATGGCACTGTTGGTCTCCAATACTGGTTTCTTAACTCTAATTAAGAAGGTTGTAAAGGTTTCAAACTCAGTCACTTGGGAGAAAAATGTAATTATACCCAGCCAGAAAATCCCCTTTTCTAGGTATGCAATCAACTTCGTACTGACATTCATTAATTGTTTAAATAGCTTTATTAATCATTTTGTCATTGTTTTTGTGGAGCTTGTTGCTCCTCAGCTGGCATTTTTGTTTTGAACAGAAAACTAGTGTCCTGCACGTTTTATTTCCTACCCTAGCCTGGTTAAAATTCTCACGAAGGCTTGGATCAGCTGAATCTGTTTGATTAAAGTTGTTCTCCAGGAGAAGGAATAAGTACTATATGCTCAAGTGTTCTGTCCATAAGTTATGACCTTAAACACAAGTGACTTAAAAAAAAACTTTAAAAACTTAAAAACATTGTATTTTCAGAAAACGTACTGATTTATCTTACATTGACACTGACTAATCAAATAGAAAGTCTAGGAAATCTTTTAACAGTGTACTCAAACAATTATGATGCTATAACTATAAAATAATGGTTTCCTGGTGTTTTAGTAGTATTTTTTTTTTAAATTTATCTTAAAGTCATCTTTAAGCAGCTGTATTTCTAAGATAATTTAAAAAAAAAACCATATAGATATACATATATCTAGCCAGACAGACTGTGTTCATAAAGCACATGCAGGTTAAGTAATGGCATGGATATTAATATATGAAAATAAAGAATAGATATTAAAAAAAAATGTCTGTTACATGAGTCAGGGAGAAACTACAAAATACCAATTGCTAACTGTACAATGTAACAGTGCTTACAATGTAAGCATATACAGTCCCCTCCTAAAGTATTGGAATGGCAAGGTCAATTCTATTGTTTTTGCTATACACTAAAGACATTTGGGTGTGAGATCAAATGATGAATATGAGACAACAGATGAGAATTTCAGCTTTTATTTCCTGATATTTACATCAAGATTTGTTAAACAACTTAGAACATGGCACCTCTGGGGGCAGACCACATCATTTTTAGATGAGTAAGAGTAAAGAGCAAGAGTACTTAATATTTAGTTGCATATCCCTTGCTCATCAAACTGGTGACCCACTGACATCACCAAACTGCTGCATTCTTCTCCTTTTTCTTTCTTTCTTTTTTTTTTTTTTTTTTGCTGATGACTGTTGTTTTTGGGTTTTTCTTCACAGCCCTCACAATGTCATCAACCACCTACACTTAAAGCACTTAACACACGTAACTCTGCACCACGCTCCCGCTGATCATCAAGCACAGCTTGATTTGACCCACCATCTCTCACAGTACAAGGAAGACATGCATCAAGACTCTTCTCTATCCAGACACCCAGGTGGTGGAACAAACTTCCCCTGGCTGTCTGAACAGTTTTGTTATTTATTTAAAAATATCCTTGTGTTGTGTTTTTGTTTTATTATTATTATTATTATTATTATTATTATTATTATTATTATTATACTGTACTAACTTCCCCAAAATTGTTTTTAGCTTGATGGTATTTTCAGTCCCTGACCTAGTGAACCAGCATGAGGATTTGTTTTTGATAGAGATTACAAAGCATATCTGTAAGTCGCTAATGTGGGTTTGAATTCCTTGGCTCTACTGTGTGTCACTGATTGCCTGTTGCTATGCAATGTATTATGTGCAAGTTCAGCTGAACAGACAGGTGAACACTGGAACATTCATTTTCTTTGGTGAAATGTTTACTCTGAACAGGGTTTGAATTCTCAGAAAGCCAAACTGAGTGGGCTCACTGGATAGTGAAGAATAGCATTCTCCTCTGCCCTGTCTGTCAGATCGACACTAGCTAATGACAGGCATGTGTGACCTTATGTATATGGAAGACAGGGTTTGGTTTGAATAATTGATTGCTGAATACCGAATACACTGTAACTGTAAAGTGCATTTACCATGTTCTGTTTAAGCAATGTCTAATGTAGTTAATGTGAATATGAATTCCTATAGAGTTAGAATTGCATGCTACCATTTCAAAATGAGATATGTTGGAGTAATTATAGGACTTCAGAATAATGGTGCGGTAGCAGAATAGTTACCTTTAGGAAAAAAGAATAGTTATCTTTAGAAAAAAACAAATAGGGGGTTATATTCTGAGAGAAAATAAAGTAAAAGATAATAAAATAATGTGAACATAAGTGGTTTATACTGTGGTTCCTTTGGTTGACTTTATTTTAACCAACGTAGCTAGCACTTCATGCAGCTTTGAACCCACTGTCCATATGCATGACAGTAGATGAGGTTCCAGCATATATAAGGATATAGACCTAGACTTGGAGCACTAAACTTGCATCTGGTCTTCATGTATTTTGTGAATCTCAACATTTTGGCATTAGGTAGACACTCTTACACAGAGCAACTTACATTTGTCTCATTTTTACAACTGAGCAGTTGAGGGTTAAAGGCCTTGCTCAAGGGCAGTGGCAGGTTGGCAGTGCTGGGTTTTGAACTCATGACCTTCTGATCAGAAATCCAATGTCTTAAACCCTAAGCTACCACTGCCCTAGTTTTGCCTTTAATTTATCAGTGAAATAGTTTTTAGCTGACAATATTTGATTTCATAACTAAAAAGACTCCTTGTTATGAATTTTGTAGAGAATACAGCCTATCAATTGGATATTTTATGATCTATTCTTTAACTCATGTCATTTCATGATGCACCTAGAGGATACTGGCTTGCAGAGACTTTCATGTTGTATTTTTTAATTAGTCCTGCTACACAACATTGGGATGGGTTCAGAAAACTAAGCAACTTAATTGAAAAGGGAAGATTATTAGCATGTTCTGCTACAGAGCCTGCAGCAAGCCATAACAACCTAATCAAAATAAAAGTACCTTCATTATTGCATGGCACGTATCTACTGTAATATAAACATATTTCCATATTTATTTGTTTTGAAACCTTGCCCTATGGAATCAAACCTGATCTGGTCCTTGGAGGTTACCCTGACGATGAAACAATAATCCAATTATGTGGGTCATATCTCTGATTAAATATATCCCTAGTTACCTCAGACTCAGACAGTGTAAGCCTGCATAGTCTCAGCCTCAGAAGTTCCACTAACTCAAGCGTATGCTCAGGTGTATGTGGAGCAGCCAGCTCTCAATAACAGACTACAAAGGGCGAAAAAAAAAAAACAGTGACGTAGGCATGCCTACCTCACTAGCAGATGAGCTCAACATGTTCCATGCTTGCTTTGAGGTGAATAATACCTACCCACCTGTAAGACTTTCTGTGGACCAGAACGGCTGCAAACTAGTTCTGTCTGTGCCTGATGCTTTCAAGGTGGTAAATCTATGCAGGACCTGATGACATCCATGGCTGGGTCCTTAGAGTATCTGCCACCCAGTTAGCAGAGGTCTTCAGAGACATCTTTAATCTGTCCCTAAGCCTGCCAGCTATTCCAATAGGTTACAAGAGGACCACCATTATTCCTGTACTCAAGACTCCGGTCATCTCCTACAGTGGTTATAGAAAAGAATCACCCCCCTTTAAAATAATCACATTTTGTTGCTTTTCAGCCTGAAATGAAGACGGACACTCTTCACGGTTTTACTCAGTGCAACTTATAACATCCAAGTGAAAGATATAACACCAACATGTCAGGAAAAAAAAAAAAACAACCAGAATCACTGAGTTGGAAAAAGGATCACCCCCCTCCTAAAAAATGACTTGTAAACTCAGTTTCAGGGCAGTGGTAGCTCAGTGGTTAAGACGTTGGACTACTGATCAAAAGGTTTTGAATTTGAATCCCAGCACTGCCAAGCTGCCACTGTGGGCCCTTGAGCAAGGCCCTTAACCCTCAACTGCTCAGTTGTATAAATGACATAAATGTAAGTTACTCTGGATAAGGGTGTCTGCCAAATGCCATAAATGTAATGCTGAAGAAGTTGGAAGTGAACCCTAAAACCCTCACCAGCTTCTACCGCTGTACCTTAGTGGTACCTGAGCATATCCTGACTGGGTACATTGCTGTAATGATATGGTAGTTGCTCTGCACACAACCACAAGGCTCTCATACAGGACATGTATTGGTCACAGTGCCTGAAGAAAGTACACAAAATCCCGTCAGATCTCAGTCACTGCCCACACAGTTTATTCCCTGAACTGCCATCTGGCACATGTTTTTGGAATATCCAGTCACGGACAAACCGACTAAAGAACAGTTTTTACCTGCAGGCTATCAGGTTCCTAAACATCCTGCAGACAGGTCATATGCGTCCCAAATATCAACAAGTCACCTGACACACTTTTCCTCTCTCTGCAACTTCAACACTTGACACTTTACATTTGGTCACTTTACACAACTTTAGAGCAATAATATGTGCTGTATTTTTTTGCTCACTATGTTGTAGCATATATTGTACTTTGTTATTGTACTGTTACTATACTCTATGCTGTTCCTTGTTCCTTGATTGTGCGTGTGTGTGTGTATAATGTTCTGTTACGTTAACAGTTTACTCTACCCTCACCAGAAGCTTTTCAATGTACATGTCCTGGCGTACTGTACAAATGATAAATAGGCTTGACTGGACGTGAGCAGTACATTTCAAGTCACCACCCAATAACCTCCAGAGAAACTCCTCTTACTTTCACAGGTAGATTTTATGCGATGGGAAGTGACACATGCACTCAGCCAGGATACAGACAGTCTTGGGTTTGCATTTTTCTACTGAGCTATGCCAAGCTACGCTGTTCAGTATAAAGTAAAGAGCTACTCCTGTGTTTTCCGACAAGCAGCGGGTCTGTGGTTGGACATCTTCCATGTCAATCAAACTGCATCTTCCTGTAAAAGTAGGCAGTTCTTGCCACATTCTTAGTGAAAAACATGTACCAGACACATTAGCAAAGATTGACTATAGACTTGCAAGACTATAGCCTGCATGGAAAGGTATTTTTTATCAGCACTGATGACTAGCCCACTTCGGCAGACCTTCATTTCTCTCAGACCAGCTCTGGCCCCTGTGGTGTCTGGTGATTATATTCTGATTCTGTGACAGCCTTGTTCATGGGGATCTAGTAGCTCAGTGTCACCAAGACAAAAAAAATTTGTTTCTTAAGCAAATAAAGCATCCAGAATTCAGATTTAAACCAGACATGGACATGGACTGTGCCAGAAGGAATTTTTTGTTTTCTTTTTATATATGTTAACCGTACTATTAGGCTGCTGGAAAAAGAAATCTTTTAATTCACAAATTATAACAATTTTACATTATATTAATTTATTAAAATTTTTATTATTGTTATTACTGTATTCTATTCCTTAACTAGATGTCTGGCAAGCTTTCTAGCTATCATATAATGTGACTGAGTAAGTAAGCCAAATCAACAATGTCTTTCCCAAATCAGGGAACTGTCATTTACAGTAGTCATTATATCTGATATAATATATATTATATTATATCAGATTTACTTTAGCTTTTGGGTTTGTTACATTTGAGAAAGATAAAATACAAGTTCACTGGAAATGCTTTAAGAATCTTCTATAAAGCTGGATGCACTCTGAGTGTTTCTGGGTTCCATTAAACAATAAATAGCTTTGAACATTTACTCTTGGTTTTAGTCTTCAGTTTCACCTGTGAAGACTGCATTTTGTGTTGAAAAGTATAAGTCAACATGAAGATCAGAGAGCTGTCTATGGGAGAAAAGGAAGCCATTTTGAAGCTGAGAAAAGGGAAAATCAATCAGATACATTGCACAAACATTGGGCATAGCCAATACAACAATTTGAAGTGTCCTGAAAAAGAAAGAAACCACTGGTGTGCTGAGCAACAGACACCGAGTGGGTCGGCCAAGGAAAACAATAATACCTGATGACAGAAACATTGTGAGAGCTGTGGAGAAAAACCCAAAAACAACAGTCAGTGACATCACCAACAACCTCTACAGGGCAAGGGTAAAGGTATCACAATCCACCATTCAAAGAAGTGGCCAGAAATATAGTGGCCATACCACAAGATGCAAACCACACATCAGCAGTACAAATCAGAAAGCCAGATTGGAATTCACGAAGAAATACATCGCCTGAACTTGCCTGTTTTGTGATTCAGTTTTTGCCTAATGATTTGGTCTTCCTATTTCTTCAAAATAAACTCTCTCTGCAATTGCACATGTTTCTGCTTACATTACCTGACAGTAGTGTATAACCTGATGCAGAATGGATAGAGTTCTAGGCATACTCAGCCCAGGGAAGAAACAAGATACACTGCCAGTCCCCACAGTGGCTTTGTGGAAACAGGCCATGCTCCTCAATTAGTTTTTTCCACATGACTGTTGGATGGCCTTCATCCAGATAATTTCATACAGCAATAAATAAACTGTGGTCCTCACACACAATATCCTACAATACCTGACACAACAGGGCCTCCATCATCTGAAGCAAGGATCTGACAGAGGAAGAAAGCAACATATTTTAGAAGCAGTCACTACCACAATTGTGTTTTTCCATCAGGATGTGGAAAAATCTGTCACAATTTGAGACCAGGGATGTCCAGGAACTGGGAGGAGTCCCAGAATGCCTGTGGGTAGCTGATAAGGGGTTTTGGGCTGGGGATACACAGAGCAAGATGAAACATACCTCTCAACATCAGCATGTAATGAGGGCAGGCAGTATTTAGGATTGAGACTCCACTCTTTGAGGGCTACAACTAAGCTGGGATCAAGTTGATGGAAAAGTTATGCTGTTTGGAGAGACGTGCTAAAGTTATTGATGAACCTCTGGTAGAAATTTCCAAATCTCAGGAATCACGGGAGCTCTCAAATGATCTTGGGCCAATCCAGTACCACTTGAAACTCTGTATGTATACCCTCTGGACCCAAGACATACCATGATTACATTTCCCCCAGAGTATTGCAGCATGACCCATTACTGTAATAATTCTCTAATGGCTGCTGTCAGCTATTAAAGACTTTGCTGCTGTTGTTCCAGGATCCACTGTTGCTGCTGGACCCTTTCACACTGTTATTTTAATAGCGGTTGTTGTGGTAGATGTAGAGGTGTGCACACTACATGATCGCTTGCAGACAGGGCACACACACTACACAAAGCATGTCTGATCCCCAAATCCCACTTTCTCATGAAAACAAAAGTAAGAGCTGTCTATCATGTAACTTTGTGAATTTGTCACTATTTTCCATCAAGAAAAACATAGAAAAACAATAAAACAGGAAAAAGAAATAATAAACAATAGAAATAAGAGAAATGTACAGGAAATACTGGTTGGGGAGATTTGGGCAACATATAGCAAAAAGAAACAGATAATTTTATATTATGTGCCAAATACAGTCCCCTCTGAAACTATTGGAACGGCAAGGCCAATTCATTTGTTTGTGCTACACACCAAAGACATTTGGGTTTGAGATGAAAAGATGGATAAGAGACGAGAGTTTAGGATTTCAGCTTTTATTTCCTGGTATTTACATCTAGATGTGTTAAAAAGCATAAAATATTGAGCCTTTTGTGTCAGACCATGCAATTTTTAGGTGAGCAAAAGTATAGGAACAGATAAGTCTTGAACTAAAATTTAAGTAAATAACACTTAATAATTGGTTGTATATCCCTTGCTTGCGCGTAACTGCATTACGCCTGGGACTCACTGACCACCAAATTGTTAGTTTCTTCTTTTGTGATGCTCTTCCAGTCTTTGACCGCAGTTTGTTGTTTCGGGGGGTTTCTCTCCTCTTCAGGATGTGAGATGCTGTGCAACTGGGTTAAGGTCTGGTGATTGACTTGGCCTGTGTGAAACCTTCCACTTTTTACACCTGATGAAGTCATTTGTTGAGGTGGCAGTGTGTTTTGGGTCCTTGTCTTGCTGCATGATGAAGTTCCTCCCGATTAATTCGGATGCATTTCTCTGTAAATTGGCAGACAATTGTTCCCGTAAACATCTGAATTAATTCTGCTGCTACCATCATGAGTTACATCATCAATAAAAATTAGTGAGCCTGTTCCAGAAGCAGACATGCAAGCAATGGTTTGCATCTTGTGGTATGGCCTCTATATTTCTGCTCTCAAAGTCTTCTTCGAACAGTGGATTGTGATTTTTTCACAGCCATTCTGTGTCTGTTACTCAGTACACCAGTGGTTTCTTTCTTTCAGGACATTGTATTGGCTATGCCCAATGTTAATGTGTAATGCCTCTGATTTATTTTCCCTCTTTTCTCAGCTTCAAAATGGCTTGCTTTTGTCCCATAGACAGCTCTCTGATCTTCGTTGTTGTACTTAAATTTACAGGTGCATCTCAATAAATTAGAATGTCATGGAAAAGTTCATTTATTTCAGTAATTCAACTCAAATTGTGAAACTCATGTATTAAATAAATTCAATGCACACAGACTGAAGTAGTTTAAGTCTTTGGTTCTTTTAATTGTGATGATTTTGGCTCACATTTAACAAAAACCCATCAATTCACTATCTCAACAAATTAGAATATGGTGACATGCCAATCAGCTAATCAACTCAAAACACCTGCAAAGGTTTCCTGAGCCTTCAAAATGGTCTCTCAGTTTGGTTCACTGGGTAAGCCACAAACATTCATTGCCAAAGAAGCTGGCTGTTCACAGAGTGCTGTATCCAAGCATGTTAACAGAAAGTTGAGTGAAAGGAAAAAGTGTGGAAGAAAAAGATGCACAACCAACCGAGAGAACCGCAGCCTTATGAGGATCGTCAAGCAAAATCGATTCAAGAATTTGAGTGAGCTTCACAAGGAATGGACTGAGGCTGGGGTCAAGGCATCAAGAGCCACCACACACAGACGTGTCAAGGAATTTGGCTACAGTTGTCGTATTCCTCTTGTTAAGCCACTCCTGAACCACAGACAACGTCAGAAGCGTCTTACCTGGGCTAAGGAGAAGAAGAACTGGACTGTTGCCCAGTGGTCCAAAGTCCTCTTTTCAGATGAGAGCAAGTGTTGTATTTCATTTGGAAACCAAGGTCCTAGAGTCTGGAGGAAGGGTGGAGAAGCTCATAGCCCAAGTTGCTTGAAGTCCAGTGTTAAGTTTCCACAGTCTGTGATGATTTGGGGTGCAATGTCATCTGCTGGTGTTGGTCCATTGTGTTTTTTGAAAACCAAAGTCACTGCACCCGTTTACCAAGAAATTTTGGAGCACTTCATGCTTCCTTCTGCTGACCAGCTTTTTGAAGATGCTGATTTCATTTTCCAGCAGGATTTGGCACCTGCCCACACTGCCAAAAGCACCAAAAGTTGGTTAAATGACCATGGTGTTGGTGTGCTTGACTGGCCAGCAAACTCACCACACCTGAACCCCATAGAGAATCTATGGGGTATTGTCAAGAGGAAAATAAGAAACAAGAGACCAAAAAATGCAGATGAGCTGAAGGCCACTGTCAAAGAAACTTGGGCTTCCATACCACCTCAGCAGTGCCACAAACTGATCACCTCCATGCCACGCCAAATTGAGGCAGTAATTAAAGCAAAAGGAGCCCCTACCAAGTATTGAGTACATGTACAGTAAATGAACATACTTTCCAGAAGGCCAACAATTCACTAAAAATGTTTTTTTAATTGGTCTTATGAAGTATTCTAATTTGTTGAGATAGTGAATTGGTGGGTTTTTGTTAAATGTGAGCCAAAATCATCACAATTAAAAGAACCAAAGACTTAAACTACTTCAGTCTGTGTGCACTGAATTTATTTAATACATGAGTTTCACAATTTGAGTTGAATTACTGAAATAAATGAACTTTTCCATGACATTCTAATTTATTGAGATGCACCTGTAGTAGTCTGGGAAATCGGGGCTAAAATCTTGTAGTGTACACTAGGTTAAAGCTGCAACAATATCCCCCAATCTGGCCACTGTTACAGACAATCTGCACCTCTTTCTCTGCCTCTGTTGAATATCTTTAAGGCACAGATATTACACCACCAAGATGTTACACTCTGAAAGGTACTCTGATGAATGTGCAGGAATATCCATGAGGGAAATTGATTTCAGTCCAGGTATGTTTGAATAGGTTTTTTTTTTCTCCATACATATCATAGAGACAAAGATATCAAAGAGTACTAAGGGCTTGCTCTGACTTTTTTTTTTCCAGATCACTATGGAGTTTTTCGGGAAACACATAATGAACCAAGAAATATTCTGAGAGACATCTCGCTACAGAACTTTCCTTTTGGTCTTTTGTTGGGATTGATATGCCATACGCAATACATGATAAAGTGATCAGATATGTAGAGAACATCTTTTATGTTCCAAGTGTCTGGTTCTGTAGATGGGAATTCCATTTCAAGATGTTCCCACTCCTTCAAAATCACTTGAGGACATACTCACATGGTGAAATTTTCATATTTTCTGTTATGTGAACTGAAAAAAATTAGTAATAACTTGGATCATAAGCATCATCCACATCAGTTTCTCTCTCATCTCCTGAGGTAAAAATCCCTCACAGCAAACACAAGCCACATCATTGCTCTTCACTTGACTGATTGCTTTTTGGTCCTACATTGGTGGTTAAATTATTGTTCTATTGGCTAAATTTATCATATTTTGATTAGTATTCAAACATTACAACTTTATAGTTTGATAGTGATATGTGCATCGCAGATAATTCGACAGCTGATATTTATACCATTTACCATTAGACAAATACTGGACAGAGACCTGAGAAAGCATGCGATTTTGGGTGACAGTTTGAGCCCACACTCCTTTAGATGGTCCAGAACATGCAGTGTCCAATGTTTCACCAGTTTGTTGAAGACAAGGACCTCTCAGGAATACCATTAAATTCAAACAAGCTACAGGGGCACACATGATCATGAGCTTGTCAGTATCAAGCTGAGGAGGATTCTTCCAAATTTGACAATCCGTGGGTGTTTGGGGGTGCCTTTTTGCCCTGTCATGTTGAAGGATGATGAATGAGATGTGACCTTTGTTTAAAAGAAGTCTCATCCTTGAGTCTTATGTGATTCCAGATCTTATAATAGTTTGGGCAAAATCGAGGTCATAGTCAGAGAAGACCAGAAAACAACTAACTGAGAGTTTCTGATCTCCACCACTAATGTTGTGAGCACCTGTTTATGCCCATAACTTGGTGCACTCAGGCACGGTTTGAGGCACTGTTCATACAAAGGATGAAAAGCATTCGTGCCAATTATCAGTGGTGCACCACTGTTCAGAGGAAGATCTAGAATAAGGCCAAAGTAAAAAAAAAAATCAGGTTAAGATTCAAAGCGTTCTTTGGAAAACTTTATACTGATCTCAACATATCCTAAAGATGAAACAATCCTGTCTGTTTGCTCCATTCACAAGGATGTCAAAAACGCTGTACAGAGCCCCACACATAAAAAGTACAGAACTTTAATACAAGTGTAGTACAGGCGATTGAATACAGACCAGTAAGTACAATACTATCAGAAGAATATTTGATAAATTTATATTATAAAGAACATTATACCCGCAGAAAACGTGCAACAGCTGAATGTTTTGTGAAAGGTTTTGTGATGTTGTGTTTTTGCTCATCCACAAACTCTGACTCTGATTTAATGCTCAAAACTGCCAGCCATCAAAATCACTCAGCCCACTCTGACATTGTTGTTCTAAGATGATTCTTTATCAACTTCAGCCAGGAGAAGCTTTTCTCACATGTAGCAATGCTTAAGGGAGTTGCTACTGCAATCTTACACAACCTAAAGAACTCCTGGAAAACATCCTTATATGGCTCAGTGAACACAACAAGCTCTAATATGCTGGTGGATTTCTGTGTGATATTTATTTTGGATAGGAAAGTATCAAGGTCATTCACGAACAATGTGTTCTTTATGGACCTAGATCCATAAATCCTAGTAAATGCAAATAGAGTATTTACTTTTCCCAGCATGTTACAGCACTTGTATTCCCCTCACCATTTCACGAGTCTGTTCAGAAAATCCATTCCTGAGCTTGTTAGCATTATATCAATGTCCCTGTGTGTCCCTGTGTGTCAATGCTCAAAGGCCCCAACCTCATACTCTTACTGGAGACACCCCCAACAGGTGCGCGCGCACACACACACACACACACACACACACACACACACACACACACTTATGTTGTGAACATCCACTACAACATGTATGTCATGATAAATCAGGTATTAAAATAAAATAAAGGACTAAAATGAAAAATAATCTCCTTACTTAAATAGGTCAAGAGAACATCACAGGAAATCAACTATATCCTCTGACCACAGCATTACAGTTACAACAGATCATCCATCCATCCATTTTCTGTACTGCTTATCCTACACAGGGTTGCAGAGAGCCTATCCCAGGGGACTCTGGGTGCCCGGGTGCGGGGACATCCCATCAGTGCCCTGCGATGCCAATCAGCCTACAGTGCATGTCTTTGGACTGGGGGAGGAAACTGGAGTACCCGGAAGAAACTCCCAAAGCACAGGGAGAACATGCAAACTCCACACAAACAGGACGGAGGTGGGAGTCGAACCCCCAACTCCGGCAGTGCGAGACAAACGTGCCAACTACTAAGCCAAATTTTGTAAACCAATGGCCCTGTATGGCAAAAGACAATACGGGAATGTCCCCTATTGAACGATAGAATGCTGCGTCCCTTGTTGAGTCAATAAGTCTTCACAGATGTTAGAATAACAACCAAACCAAAAGAATAAAAATCAAAGCAGTTTCACAAGAAATAGCAGAGAATCACAGAGTCAGTGTTATTGGGCAGAGAATGACTGGTACATGCTGTGTGAGATTGCAAGTCAATGTCAATGTTGCCCTGGTTACGGAGACTCAGTCGAACAGTTTTTAAAAAAAAAAAAAAAAAAGTCTTCCAATGCAAGTTTGCCTGTGGTTGTGGAGGCAAACATGCAAGGCTTGACCTTACTGTGACCTTGACTCTGTTTGGATCAATTCCAAAATCTAATCAGTTCATCTGATGGTTACAGTGATAATTCCACATAAATCCTACAAACATTCAACCACTTGTTCTTGCCAACGAGAATCTCAGATCGACGCACGGAGAACCTGAAAACATAATGGATCCACCACTTAGAGACAGTGGCATGAAAATTTCCAACATACTAAGAATTCTAGGCCTATTGACCACGGCTGTGGCAGTGGTGCCCTTGGGGCTGCAAGAACGAAGGAATTTTCAAGCTCCGTTCCTGCAGTTACTTTCTGCTCTTTAAGGCTCCATTGCCACAGACTCTCAACCTGCTCCTTCAAGCTCCATTGCTCTAACCTCTATCCCTGATCCTTCATGCTCCCTTTCTGTTGTTTTATTTCTTCCTTTGTAAAAAAAAAAAAAATGGTAGAAATATATGTATGGTTTTATTGTGGCGCTACTGTAAGTAAGGCAATGTTTAGGTCGGGCTACTGGAGCAAAACAATGATGACAGACAAAAAACCCAAGCGAATAGTGCACCTCCTGTTTGGATCATGCTATTGGACTTGGCTCGAGCCTGCATTAAATGAATACTGTGCCTCCTATTTATATCATGTTAAAGAACTTTGCTTGAGACCTCATAAAGTGAGTAGTGCACCACCTACTCGAATCAGCAAGCCCATTTGTAAATGCTTATATTTGTCCAGTCTGAATGTATTCATATTTGTTTATGTCCCTAATCGGTCGAAATGGCACCACTGTCAGCATGGTCTGTGAATTCTGGCTACATCACTCCAGTTCAGTAAGGACTCCAAGTAAGGAGTTAACATGATCTTTATTTGTCCCATGAGCTTCATGCTTGAGCACAGACTGAAGGCAAAGTAAAAACCTCCTGCTCCACTTGAGCGACTATTCTGTTGCTTTCCATGGGATCTAGTCTGAAATAGATGCCCTTTCTGACATGCTTTCTTAAAAGAAAACACAGAAAGTGCACCTCCTATTCATATCTGTGTTTGTATTTGTTCACAACACATTGTCTGTTCAATCTGAACAATGCATTCATATTCAATTACATCCCTAATATCAAGCCTATTATTGTTATATTTTTGAAAAATGATCATTTTTCAATGATTTTTCAATCATTTATCATTTATTTAATGAGACATTTGATGGTTAGACAGGATTTGTTTATAGTCTAGCAAGCTGCAAAAAGTCATAACTAATGCAACATTAGGCTCCATCTTATGAAGTATGCTAGTGTTACAAATTCAATATCATTACAGTAGCTAATAATGAACCAAAGAAATCCAGTGTTATTCCCCCAAATAATGAAAAGGTTTGACTAATGTTTGCTCACCTGTTACTTTTACTGTATTAAAAAATCTATAAATCTATTAAAATATCTATAAATATATAAATCTATAAAAAAAATCTATTTCCTAGTAATACACAGTTTCAGTGAGCTGTCTTTTCAAATCAAGTGACATGCTTTACATTGCACCCTCTACATTGTACTGCATCCCCCTTTCCTGAACATGCACTATTAAAGTTTACTAAATACTAACCCCATTTCCATAAAAGTTGGGATTTTTTCTAAAATGCAGTAAAAACAAAAATCTGTGATTTGTCAAGTCTCTGAAGAGGAGAATGAGACAATGGTGACCAAGGACTGTTGAGCAGTTGGAGTCTTGTATCAAGCAAGAATGGACAAAAATTCCACTTGCAAAACTGTAACAGTTAGTATCCTCAATTCCCAAATAATTACAATGTGTAATTAAAAGGGTGATGTAACACATTGGTAAACATGCCTCTGTCCCAACTTTTTTTGAGTGTGTTGAAGGCATCAAATTCTAAATTTGTTTATATTTACAAAATACAATGAAGTTGGTCAGTGAAAACATTGAATATGTTTTCTTTGTACTTTTGTCAGTTAATTAAAGTTTCAAATCACAGATTTTTGTTTTTATTGGACTTTAGAAAAAATCCCAACTTTTATGGAAATGGGGTTAGTAAATCAAAGAAAAAGAAGACAACTTTTATGTCACATATAATTTACAGTACATTAAAATTCTTGCATATCCCAGCTTGTTAGGAAGTTGGGGTCAGAGCACAGGGTCAGCCATGACATGGCACCCCTGGAACAGAAAGGGTTAATGGCCTTTCTCAAGGGCCCAACAGTGGCAGCTTGGCAGCTTGACCCCTAAACTAATGATGAGTAACCCAGACCTTTAACCACTGAGCCACCACTGCCGTCAGAGAAGATAATTGCTGTTTTAACCATCAGTATCAGAATGCCTTTTAAACAGTTTTCCTTTCTAAGTAATGAATGTGATATTGTACACAGGTACATTTAATAATCTAGTCTTTGTAAAACATGGTCAAATTAGACAGCAAACATTGTAGGTACAGTTGCAATCAAAATTATTCAACCCCCACTGCAAATCAGGTTTATTGTCAAAATTTACAGACTTTCAGCTGTTTGCAATGAACAAATCAAACAAAAGCAATTTCAATTGAGCTATTTCAATTGAAATTATTCTGTAAATATTCTCGATCATTAAATACAAAGATCAATACAAACACATTACTCACCATTTCGTATGTTGGTGCTTAAGTCTACACACTAAGCAGGTAAACCTTAATAAGTTGGTGTGTGCAAAAGTGTAATACCGATATATTTTATGAAGATGAAACAAAAGTATGTTTGAGTATTTTACTTTTTTCTTCTTCTGTATAGCAGCTGCAGGTGTAGATGGCAGTGGCAGTGTGCCACTCTGGCATTCCCATGACTAGACACATGATGCCAGCTACTGAATCTTTTTGAATGACATGCAATGTTTAATTGTGAGCAAGAAATAATTCATATAAAATTACAGCAAGCAACTTGAAGGGCATAGAAAGTTTATCAAGAAATTACTGATGCATTTAGGCATTTATACAGTATGGATATACAGTATGTATGCATACGTGCTCCTGGTGATGCAAGTGTGACCTTGGTGCTCATCACTGGGAGAGGCTGTAAGAAGTGTCAGCTACTTATTTGAAGTCCCAAGATTAAATGAATAACATCTTGAGTAGGATTTGGAGGAAGCTTAAGTTTCAATTGGAAAACATTTCAATGTGAAGCTTCAAATGAGCCTACAGTACTACTGTAACAATGACCCAGGACTAAGATCAGACACTTTAGTGGGACGTTTATTAAAGAAGATGAATTAACATAAAACCCAAACAGAATCACAAGTTGGTTATGATGACAAATTTTTATTTTATTATTATTATTTTTTAATTAATTAATTTTATTTTATTTTTTTTGCTTTAAGTGACAACAAAAATAACCGCTGGAAGAATTTCTTCAGAAGTGGACAGAAGAGGGACATAAACAACTCTCTCTCATGCACACCTTTATATTTCATGCAGTGATAACAGAGGGACAATATTCTATTAAAGCAAAAATTAAAAATGACTTTTTCCAATGTAGTCTTACACAATGAAGTGTTAATTTTAGAAGTGACGTTATTTAGTCAGAAATTTCTTCAGACTACCAAAGTATATTTACCCTGCTATCTTTCAGCTGTCTGTCAGCATTTCCTAACAATCTGCCTCACTGTTTTTTCCCACTGCCCAAATCTTGGGTTGTGGCAATTCCAGCATTACCTTCTGTTCCTCCCTAGGCACAGTCCCCTCTGAAGGAATTGCTATACATTGAAGACACTTGGGATCAAAAAATGAATATGAGACCACAGATCAGGATCAGGTCACAGACCACAGAATTTTAGGTGAGCAAAAGTATAGGAACACTTAGTATGTCGAAAAAGTAAATGACATTTAATATTTGGTTGCAAATCTCTTGCTTGCAATAACTGCATGAAGCCTTTCCTGATCGACTGAGGATGTCACTCCACCTCCATACTTGGCTGAGGACATTGCTCTGCAGTTTGCTAAAGATCACATGGACAAGTCAGAAGGTTATTGGAAAAATGACATTAGGGTAAAATAGAGGCCAAAATAGATCTTTTTGGTTTAATTGAGAAGCGTTATGTTTGGGGAAAGAAAAACACTACAATCCAGCATAAGAACCTTGTCCCGTCTGTGAAACATGGTGGTGGTAGTATCATGGTTTGGGCCTGTTTTGCTGCATCTGGGCCAGGACGACTTGCCATCATTGAAACAATGAATTCTGAATTATATAAGTGAATTCTAAAGGAAAATGTCAGGACATCTGTCACTGATCTGAATCTCAGGAGAAAGTGGGCATGCAGCAAGACAACGACTTTAAGCACACAAGTCATTCTACCAAAGAGTGGTTAAAGAAGAATAAAGTTAATGTTTTGGAATGGCCAAGTCAAAGTCCTCCAAGCCGATGCGCAGGACTGATCAACAGTTACCGGAAATGTTTAGTTGCAGTTATTGTTGCACAAGGGGGTCACACCAGATACTGAAAGCAAAGGTTCACATATTTTTGCTACTAACAGATGTAATATTGGATCATTTTCCTCAATAAATAAATGACCAAGTATAATATTTTTGTCTCATTTGTTTAATTGGGTTCTCTTTATGTACTTTAAGGACTTCTGATGATGGTTTAGGTCATATTTATGCAGAAATATAAACAATTCTAACAAACTTTCAAGCACGACTGTAAGGGGGGTGCTATGTCATCTACACCATGGACAATTCCTCTGCAGTCTGTCTTCCCTAATAGTTTGAATATCTTCCTTGTCTTCCTGTCTTGTGTTTCTCTTGATTATTTCACCTTGATAAATTCTGTGTTTTCCCTCTTTTGTTGCTTGGACTTTGTATTGTATTGTGTTGTGGTGATGTGAGTAGTTATCTGCTATTCTCCCAAATAGATTCTTGGTTTATACACTCTTGTTTTTCTAGCCTTTTGAACCTTCCCTTCAAAAAAGCTGGCTATTTGGTAGAAACAACTGAGTAGACTTATTTTTTGTTGCTACCCTCATTATGTTAGTAAAAATAATTCAAATGAGTTAAACACAAGTCCAGATTTCCATGTAATGCGAAAGGTATAATTAAAAATGACTGCATTTCCGCCTCCTCTGCCATTTAGAAGAGGGCAGTGTATATAGCTGGGATGGCTAGTTCATTTAAAGCTAAATATTAATTTGGTCTAATCCATGTTTCTGTTAAACAAGGTACATTAAATCCATTATCAGTAATAGCTTAATCTACAATAAGTGCTTTATATGTAAAATATCTTTTTTTTAAAAATATTCAGTCCCAGCTTCAGATCAAAGGTGCTGGCTGTGCATTGGCATGATCTAATGTTATATTAACTACATTACTTTCTGTGAATTTCTGCACTTTTGTTTTTGTTTAGCTTGAGGAACAGAGACAGCATCAATGTACTGGAACCTATGTGATTCTGAGTGATGACTCAAGGCAGCTAGCAGATAGTTAGTTTGGCTTGTTTGTCTGCTCCCTGGCCCTGGTTTGGGTCGTCACAAAATAACTATAATAATAATTTTAATAAGACCCTACGATTACCTGCAATGTCCAATGCCCTAGCACCTGGTATACAGCTGCTGGTGCCCCTAAAGGCCTGGCTAAATTCACATGCCATAGAGTGGAGTCTCCTATAACCAGAGCTCAACAGACTTCTCAGTAGGTGTCTCACTGAGGAGCTCAAGGAGATCAAGCTATTACTAACCAAAGACAGAAGAAGAATAAGTAAATATCTTCAGTATCAACACACTGAATAAACTCAAGGCTGGCCATTCTAATAATTTTGAAGATACATTTGTCATTGCTTCATGGTGAGGATTTCAGGTAGATCTGATGACCTCCATTTGCTGTCTTTGAAAAAAAAAAAATGTTAAAAAAAAAAAAAAAAGAAATACAGTGCCACCAAATGAGGAAAAAAAAATACAACAGCTGATACAACTGTAATGAATAATGCAGAAATCTTAATAGTGAAAAAAATATGATTTGTTTAGTTTAAACACTGCATCCGGTGAGAATCTCCTGCCAAACGCATTCAAAAACAGAAACTAAGACCACACCTGAAACTGAGTAATGCAGTGACAAGCTAATTATATTCTCTCTCAGCCAGCTAAACCTGGTGGCTGTGTCAGCCAGAGAAGACATAGATGGACAGACTGTCCAAGTGAGTCCATGGCAAACAACCAGAGTCTCCGTTTGAGACTCATAATTGAGAGCCCAGTGGTCTACCCTCCAATATTTGAACATGGAGTAGGGGAGAGCATGGTCTTATGGGGATCAAGTTCATAGACCAGGTGGTTTATGAATATGGAGTCATCTCTACAGGTGAACTCATTTTGGATTTTATCTCAAAGTTCACTGAAATTGTGTGATGAGAACTTGCTCATTTCATCAGCTCTGGGCTGCCAATGTACGGAACAAAAAAGCATACTCAGCCACCGTGTTGTTACATTGACAGATAATGAAGTGTTTCTCTCTTGACTCCCTTCCCTTGGGTGTATGATCAAACACAGCATGGAGCAAAGTGGTAAACCAGAAAATTTCTGATGTGAGAATGTCTCCTCTCACTGATTTTCCCAGGCCACTATTTTGCTCTCCTGGTTAGCAGAGATAATGAAAGTTACCTTAAAACTTCTGTGATGAAACTGGAAAGGTTGTGTGTGATGAATGCATTGACATGCATTGGATTCAGGTTAACAGGCAAAAACTATGGCATGTAATTAGAACATCACAAAACATGAAGTAGGAATACACATGGATCTGTGGCAGAGGGAGAGCGCATGGATGGTGCAATGCTGTGATAATGAGTCCTTGATGAGCTTGTGAACTTTCACAGAAGCTGCTTCTGCACAGTAGCTGGAAGTGGCATAGCACAAATCTAAAATTCGCAGTGTTGGAGAAATGTTCCATATTGTGTTCCTACCCTCCAATGCTGCTGTTGGATTGTTTGGATGGCAGAGGTGGCACCACTGCCAATCATTATGCAATCTCACATGCTTCCACAGTTCTGATTAGCTAGATAGAACATTTGAGTGACAGAGGGTTTAAGATTTTGCCTGAAGGACCATGGCCCTATAAAGAGTTGTGTTATTTCTCTTCAACACTCCAAATTCAGCCAATGAAGAATTTGTTCATTAGAATTTGTTAAATAGTTGGTAAGTCCAGTCATGTGTTAAAGTAGAATGCTAAACTCTGGAGTACTGTGGCCTTCCAGGACACTTCTGCTTTAATTTAAATTACTGCAGGACACTGAGGCACTAAATATAGTCTACACTAGGAGCAGCAAGATCATTTTAAATATTTTAAAAATCTTTCTCTGTCATCCTATCCATCTCTCTAGAGATTAATTTCCACAGCACGTTCTACAGACAATGTAGACGTTATACTGCTGTCTATTTTCAGGTCCACTTTAAAAGCTCTGTGGAAATTGCGTTCTCTTTAAATTACTCTAATAAAATACACATGGAAGAAATGGTCAGGTTATGTATACAGTATCTCACAAAAGTGAGTACACCCCTCACATTTTTGTAAATATTTTATTATATCTTTTCATGGGACAACACTGAAGAAATGATACTTTGCAACAATGTAAAGTAGTGAGTGTACAGGTTGTATAACAGTGTAAATTTGCTGTCCCCTCAAAATAACTCAACACACAGCCATTAATGTCTAAACCGCTGGCAACAAAAGTGAGTACACCCCTAAGTGAAAATGTCTAAATTGGGCCCAAAGTGTCAATATTTTGTGTGGCCACCATTATTTTCCAGCACTGCCTTAACCCTGTTGGGCATGGAGTTCACCAGAGCTTCACAGGTTGCCACTGGAGTCCTCTTCCACTCCTCCATGACGACATCACAGAGCTGGTGGATGTTAGAGACCTTGCGCTCCTCCACCTTCCGTTTGAGGATGCCCCACAGATGCTCAATAGGGTTTAGGTCTGGAGACATGTTTGGCCAGTCCATCACCTTTACCCTCAGCTTCTTTAGCAAGGCAGTGGTCGTCTTGGAGGTGTGTTTGGGGTCATTATCATGTTGGAATTCTGCCCTGCGGCCCAGTTTCCGAAGGGAGGGGATCATGCTCTGCTTCAGTATGTCACAGTACATGTTGGCATTCATGGTTCCTGCAATGAATTGTAGCTCCCCAGTGCCAGCAGCACTCGTGCAGCCCCAGACCATGACACTCCCACCACCATGCTTGACTGTAGGCAAGACACACTGGTTGCCGCCACACATGCTTGACACCATCTGAACCAAATAAGTTTATCTTGGTCTCATCAGACCACAGGACATGGTTCCAGTAATCCATGTCCTTAGTCTGATTGTCTTCAGCAAACTGTTTGCGGCCTTTCTTGTGCATCATCTTTAGAAGAGGCTTCCTTCTGGGATGACAGCCATGCAGACCAAATTGATGCAGTGTGCGGCGTATGGTCTGAACACTGACAGGCTGACCCCCCACCCCTTCAACCTCTGAAGCAATGCTGGCAGCACTCATACGTCTATTCTGCAAAGCCAACCTCTGGATATGATGCTGAGCACGTGCACTCAACTTCTTTGGTCGACCATGGCGAGGCCTGTTCTGAGTGGAACCTGTCCTGTTAAACCGCTGTATGGTCTTGGCCACCATGCTGCCACTCAGTTTTAAATTTACACTGTTATACAAGCTGTACACTCACTACTTTACATTGTAGCAAAGTATCATTTCGTCAGTGTTGTCCCATGAAAAGATATAATAAAATATTTACAAAAATGTGAGGGGTGTACTCACTTTTGTGAGATACTGTAACTAGGATTTCAGGCTTTTTTTTTTCTTTCATCAAAAAAAAAAGTCTCAACAAGGTACATAAAGTACCTTGCAGGTTGTTCGATTCTGTTCCCTTAAGTGCCACATAGCGAAGAGAGGAACAGCCAGCTTTTTGGAAGCCCATTAAAAGAATATGATCTAGCATCCAATATGATTCAACGGCAAAATTGCAGTGGGCTTAGAAATGACAGGTTGGACAGCAATGTCTCGCTTAAAGAAATGGAGCAGCACAAAAAAATGTCAGCTCAATTAAACTGTCATGCATCCTACTAACGTTGATTCAGATCTCTGATGCATGTTTAAAATGCTATTCATCAATGAGGCATTGTCAGTCTGAATAAACAAATGATACTGTGCTTTTAAAGGAGGATCATGTGTGCTGAAAGCAACTGTTGTATAAAGGACATTACAGGCCCATGATTAATGTTGTTTTAACTCATGACGAGTTGAAGTAACTTGAATGAATTGTTATATGCATAGGAGAATAGCTTCTGGTGTATATGTATTAAAAACAGTTGAAATGTTTCTTATGCTGGAATGCAGTGTTTTCCTTTCTCCAAACATAACGCTTCTCATTTAAACCAAAAAATTCTATTTTGGTCTCATCCATCCACAAAACATTTTTTCCAATAGCCTTCTGGCTTGTCCACATGATCTTTAGCAAACTGCAGACTGGCAGCAATGTTCTTTTTGGAGAGCAGTGACTTTCTCCTTGCAACCCTGCCATGCACACCATTGCTGTTCAGTGTTCTCCTGATGGTGGACTAATGAACATTAACATTAGCCGATGTGAGAGAGGCCTTTAGTTACTTAGAAGTTACGCTGGGTTCCTTTGTGACCTTGTGGACTATTAAACGTCTTGCTCTCGGATTGATTTTTGTTGGTCTCCGTTCCTGGAGTGGGTAACAATGGTCTTTAATTTCCTCCATTTGTACACAATCTGTCTGACTGTGGATTGGTGGAGTCCAAACTCTTTAGAAATGATTTTGTAACCTTTTCAAGACTGATGAGCATCAACAACTCTTTTCCTGAGGTCCTCAGAAATCTCCTTTGTTCGTACCATGATACGCTTCCACAAATATGTGTTGTGAAGATCATACTCTGATAGATCCCTGTTATTTAAATTAAACAGGACGTTCACTCACACCTGATTATCATCCCATTGATTGAAAACACCTGACTCTATTTTCACCTTCAAATTAACTGCTAATCCTAGAGGTTCACATACCACTCACGGATATGTAATATTGTATCATTTTCCTCAATAAATAAATGACCAAGTGTAATATTTTGTCTCATTTGTTTAATTGGGTTCTCTTTGTCTACTTTTAGGACTTGTGTGAAAATGTGATCATATTTATGCAAATATATAGGAAATTCTAAAAGGTTCACAAACTTTCAAGCATCACTGTACATATACTTAATCAACATGATTTTGTGTTGATAATTTAAAATATCATAGCGTTTCCAACAAACAAAATACAAAGCGAGAATATGTCTAAGAACTGACCATAACATAATGACAATGGGCACATCAAGCTTATGTTTTTGATGAGTATGTAAAAATTCTCAGGCAGATCACCCGGATATTCTAAGCATCATTTACGTGGTTAAATTTGTATGAACCACTGAAATGCCCACCATGTCATCACGGAGTCTGACACCTTCTTGTTGGAATACTGAAAACACGGTTTCTCTTGATAAATGGTTCTCTCTCTGCAAATTAAATATGGTTTAAATCTGGCCCAACATGACTTTGCACATGGAATATATCAATATTAATTAAAACACACAGAGACACTCTATGCTGTAAAAACACACTGATCTACCTTGAACTGTGCAAAATAAAAAAAAGTAGACATGATAGTATATCAAAAGTAAGCCGTACAACTCTCCAAATATACGTTAACATGCTAGTAATGAACTTGGTAGTGTATTGGAATGAACATGACACATCATTATCTTGGTGTGTGAGTATGAGTTGAGTGTGAGACTTTGTTGAGATCACTACTGAAACTCAAGAGGAGACATATGTGAGATTACTGGGGTATTTTATTTTATTTATCAATTTTTTTTTTTTTTACAGAAGAAAAAGTGGAGAGACAGGACACTTCAACAGATATCACCCCTTTATTTCAAATTTGATCTCATTACTGTCTAAGAGTAGCTATAGAGTTAATAAGGAGATCTCTTATCATATACTGTAGTTGTTGTTCGTGGATTTTTCGTCCTATGGATTGATTTTTAAATACAAAACATATAGGTTTGCCAAAGCAATCAAAGCAAGCAAGTGGATACAAAAATATGACTGTAATTACCAGGAGAAATATTTTTTAGTCTAAGAAAATGTGAACAATTTTAAATACACTTCACCATGAATGTCTTTTTTGTCTGCTTTTTGTTTCTTGAGAGTGGCTCTAACAAAAGCTGTTTTTTTTCTTCTTTTTAATACAGTAAAAGCACCAAATTGGATTTTAGTACATCCTTAAGTTTATTAACATTGAGAGAAATCATAATAAAAATATTTGTGGTTGATATTCTGCAATGTATTCATTAGTGCTTTTATGAAAACAGCCAAGGCCACTTCATTGTTCAGTGCTAACTAAGACATGCTGTGCATCATCATCTTGTCGTGTTTTGTATCAATGCCAGACTTTTGCTAATGCCACTGCGCTTCTCAGGTGTTTAAGTGCTCTCTGCTTCTCCAAAGCTGTCCTTTCTTTATAACATATGCATCTCTAAAGCCATGAGCAGAACTTATGCCTCATCCCTTGATAGTCTTTTTATTCCTTAGTGGGATCCTCTGATAGCGGAGTTATTTGATCTCCTTGACAATACCCATGGCCAGGATTTTCTTTTCACCTAGTCCATCTTCAAAAGCCTGGAAAAGGACTCTGCCTTCTATTTCTTCTGTCATTTAGGTTTTTGGCTAAGCATTACTGGCTCATCTGCTTTGTTGTTCATAATGAAGGCCCAATTCTTTGGCTTTGATTTTCATTAGCTATCCCTTTCCCCCCATTACCTAGTACTGCTGCACTCAAGTACCACAAGTAGCCATTGAGAGCTGTAGCACTCTGTTTATTTTTTCCCTCTCTCTGTTTTCTCATATCCATTATCCTTTTTTACTCTGCCATACATATATTGGTAGTAAATTGGTTTTAAAACACTATAGATAAGCATTCATATACATTTACGCATGTTTAAATGATATTCCACAGGAAGTTAAGTACCTTTTTGCTTCAGCAGGAGACATCGTTTTTATGCTTGGTATACTAAACCATTTGAGAAATTGCATACAATTATGTAGTCAGAACAGCTCAGCACATGTTTGTCTTCACTGACCTACAGTATATTACTAATAACTCATTATTCACAGCATCTGGAATACTAATGAAATTTATACTCAAGTCAGATTTCATTTCTCAAGCATAATAAGCTTGAAGTCTAGCTACATCTGTCATTTGGTGCACTCAGCCTGCAATCAGAACATGTGAAATGATTTGCTGCAGTGCTGTGCATCAGGCACTTCTCTGTGATTTAATTTCCTTTGAACTTTGATGCAGCTTCTGCAGCTCGTTGTTAAGTCAGAGCGAGTTCCTGATTTCCACAAAGCTGTCGATACCTTCTAAAAGTAATCAATGGCTTCTGAATAACCACCGACACTTCTCATTCAATCAGCTGATAAGCAGCAGGGACATATATTATGTAACAAAGAGTGGTGTTGTTTTTTTTTTAAATTTATTCTGGCATCCATAGCTTTACGACATCCACAGCTGCGGTCCGAATCAGAGTGCGATTGCTCCTGATGTGTCCAGTTGGCCTTGAAGCGTTGACATTGTTTATAACCTTATATATACTGTATATATACAGTTTTGCTTTAGAAAATGAAAAATCTATGCAACAACCTTGAAGTCTGTACTCAGTAAGGGCCATATTCATAGTTTCATAGTCAGGAGTTAATACTGAGATTGCAGACCTCAGAAAATACAGACCTCAGATGTAACTACAGTAGTAAGTGTTACTCTGACAGTTGTGTGGGAGTGGCCCTGGGGGTCCGAGTTTGACAAAAACAGAGGCATGTTTAAATCGATCCTGATACTGACCCTGAACTTAAGGCCATTTTTCTTGGATGCTATCTATATGCTACTAAAAAAAACCTCTCATATAACCTGAATCCTTATCAAGTGGCTGTACTGAGTGCAGATGGTTATATTTTTTTCAGGTGCTACAAGTATTTAGCTAGCTGAGAATGCAGCATTGACCCTACTGCTGTTTACACTGAATATTAAATAACTCCTGAATAAAAGATGGTCATTTTTATTAGAATGTGGGGGAAACAATTTACTGTTCAACCAAACAAAGAGGAGTTTTCTTAGACTAGAAACCATAAGATGATTGTTAATCAGTTATAACAAGAAATATCCTAGCCTAGCTACAACATTATTGTGCTAGAAATACGAAGAAAACCCCCTCATAGCTATTAGTGGGAACAAAACATGTCTAACTTGCAAGCAAATTCTATTCCAGTCTCTTGAAGTGTTGATTAATTCCCCAAAGCAAAGTCTTCTTAGTGTCTGTTCCAGTGGTATAGATTATAAGAATATTGTCACAAAGGTTTAGGCTGTGTGAATTTTTAATAAGCATTTAGCAAGAAGATGCTATCTTGTGTAGCAGTGTGCTTACTGCTGAATTATTTATTTAACAATCTGTCGATATTCTCTGTAGCTTAGTGTGGGAAGGCAATCGATCTGAAGGCCTCAGCATTGAGCTGTTCATTTTCCTGCCACTGGCCACAGTATGAGTTCTCTTAATTTAACCATCTGAATCAGAAAGAACTGACATTGGCCTTTGGGTGAACGCAGAAAGTAGTATGAAGGAGATATAGTGCTATAGCTCAAAAATGTGCAAACTTGACTTTTACCTTTTGAGTGAAATCCATGTTTTCGATTAATTAAAGGTGGAAGCAATTTCCCAGAAAGTCACTAAGCAAGATTCAAGTTCCCAGGCACTTTCTAAGGAATGCCTAATCTAAAAAAAAAGTCACTAAACTGAATAGATATTATGTGTTGTCTTGCGTATGCCTGTTTGCTTATATATGTGCATCTGTATCAGTTGTTTGAGTGTAAGAGTTTAAGTTATTCACAATGTTCTACTGTGGCAGAGGAAGAGCACAAATTAGTCTTTGCCTTATTTCTGTGAGTAATCAACTGAGTTTATTTCCCTTGGGGAAAACTCACAGCAGTACAATTCAATTGCCTGCTTCAACAACCAATGCAGAAAACGAGCAGATGTGGGGGTGTGGGACTTTCTCCTCAACCATGTAGTGTTTCTGGCCTTGGCAAGATGTTGGTGTCCTTGATCACCTCTGCAATATTCAGACAAGCTCTGATGTGTGTGAACGCTTAAACAAAGCATGGAGCCTTGGTTATTGACTTTGGTAACATATACATTGGTAGTGTGATGATTTAGTTTAGAAATTCCATGATCATATCATGGGGAAAAAAACACAGGCTCCAACATTTGATTACATACTGTATACAGGTGCATCTCAAAAAAATTAGAATATCGTGGAAAAGTTCATTTTTTTCTTTAATTTAATTCAAAAAGTGGAACTTTCATATATTCTAGATTCATTACACATAAAGTGAAATATTGCAATGTTTTTTTGTTTTAATTTTGATGATTATGAAATGTTGACCAGAGAAGAGCTCTAATCAGCTTTCCTGGGCCTTTAATCTCTGGAAGGGAAAAGTGTGGTAGGAAAAGGTGCACAAGCAACAGAGATGACCGCAGCCTTGAGAGGATTGTTAAGCAAAGCCAATTCAAGAACTTGGGGGAGCTTCACAAGGAGTGGACTGAGGCTGGAGACAGTGCATCAAGAGCCACCATGCACAGACGTGTCTAGGAAATGGGCTACAAGTGTCGTATTCCTAGTGTCAAGCCGCTCCTGAACCAGAGACAACGTAGAAGCATCTTACATGGGCTAAGGAGAAAAAGAACTGGAACGTTGCTCAGTGGTCCAGAATCCTCTTTTCAGATAAAAGTAAATTTTGCATTTCATTTGGAAATCAAGGTCCCAGAGTCTGGAGGAAGAGAGGAGAGGCACAGAATCCAAGTTGCTTGAAGTCCAGTGTGAAGTTTCCACAGTCAGTGATGATTTGGGGTGCCATGTCATCTGCTGGTGTTGGTCCACTGTGTCAATGAGAGTCAATGCAGCCGTCGACCTGGAGATTTCAGAGCACTTCATGCTTCCATCTGTTGACAAGCTTTATGGAGATGTTGATTTCCTTTTCCAGCAGGACTTTGCACCTGCCCACAGTGCCAAAACTACTAGTAACTGGTTTGCTGACCATGGTATTACTGTGCTTGATTGGCCAGCCAACTCACCTGACCTCATAGATTCTCTATGGGGTATTGTCAAGAGGAAGATGAGAGACACCAGACCCAACGATGCAGACGAGCTGAAGGCCGCTATCAAAGCAACCTGGGCTTCCATAACACCTCAGCAGTGCCACAGGCTGATTGCCTCCATGCCACACCGCATTGATGCAGTAATTCGTGCAAAAGGAGCCCCAACCGAGTATTGAGTGCATAAATTAACATACTTTTCAGAAGGTCGACATTTCTGTATTATAAATTCTTCATTCTAATATTTTGAGATACTGGATTTTTGCTTTCCATGAGCTGTAAGCTGTAATCATCAAGATTAAAAAAAGGCTTGCAATATTTCTCTTTATGTGTAATGAATCTAGGATATATGAAAATTCCACTTTTTGAATTAAATTAAGTTTTTGAGATGCACCTGTATATACAGTATTTCAATATATGTATATATTTTTTTCAGACCCAGAGTCTTATTTATCAAAGCATGCGTAGAACAAGCTCCAATTCTGTACATAATAACTGTCATTACCGAAACTTGTAATTGGTCACACATGCATAAGCACAACTGTACGCAATGGACGTTGATAAATCCTATACATTTTAAATTGCTCTGTTTAGGCACGGCCACACTTATTTGCATAAGGAAATGCCCCAAATTGCTATAGATAATAACAAACGTCCCTTTAAAAGGAAGATACTGCTAGGTGTGTGTAATCTAGCCCCTGTTACATTATCTTCATCTTTTCCACTGCTGTATTTGGAAATGTAATGTGATACAGCGTGAGTGAATGCATGTGAGACATGTGTAATAGTTGGCTGGGAAACACCAGACCTTGTTGAAACCCTGACTGAAAGATAGACATGGAAGTTATTTTGACTCACTTCTATGCCAATAAAAAATATTTAATAATAGTTAATATTAATAATAATAAGCGAGCAGTAAATCTTCCATCAGCCGAGGCATTTGTTTGTGGCTTACGGCTCTGTGCAGACAGACCGACCCGTCCTCCGTTTATACGGTGCCATTTCTTTTGTCATGATTGAACGTTTAGTTTTATTTCTCTTAATTTATGGGTTTGTGTTGGCTTGTTTTCTTTATTTTTCATATTCTTTCATTAATGGGAATAATATAAAACTGATTTTCACAAAATGTGACCTGGTGAACTAGCATGAGGATGCGTTTTTGATAGGGACTCCAAAGCTCTTCTTTAAGTCGCTCATGATAAGGCCATCTGCTAAATGCTGTAAACGTAATAAAAATAAGCAATTTAAACTCGACAGTATATTCCTTATACAAAAGTGCATTAATCCAAGCAATCATACTATTTGAAATTGTTAAAGTCAGTGTTTACTTTAGTTAGACTTTTTATGCATAGATTTCCATTTAGTGTAATATAATGACTTATTGCCATTTTATAAAAACAAATTATATGATGACATAATCGAATTTGGCCACTGTGATAGCAGTTGCAGTGGGTTTGATAAATGTTAAGACTTTAAAGAGGACATTTTACAGCCAAATGTGTTTAAAAAAGCTTTTAAGATAAAAGCAATTGAATATGTTAACATGACAATAGTAATGCATAACAAGTGAATCAATATACCATGATTATATTAAACCACTAGAAAAGCCTGCCAATTTATTTTGCATAGAATTATCTACTCATTTTGTCTCTGTAAACTCACATATTTTTTCATCTCAACAGCTGCATGCAGGTTAAAATAAATGTTTGTCAGATAAATGAGTATCAGAGAATCGGTTTTAAGAATGCCAACATCTTTTCATAAGTGACAAGAGTCGTGTGTAAAATAGGAGCATTAAAAATAGTCTATTTTTGCTTTAATATGAGAGATTATCCATGATCTGTTGCAAATTGTGGATCACAGAACAAAAATATAAGCCTAGAATAGTTGCTATTATTATAATAACTCAAAGGAGTGAGTCACACAGGATTAGTGGAGCAATTTGATGACTCTGCACATAAACACTGAGACCTATATTTTTCTATCCCTGCACTAAAATGTGGATATCAGAGTGGGTGAAGTGGTTCAGAGCACCAAGATTGCTTCAAAGCCTGCCAGATATGTCACAACGCCTACTTGGAAGACATGATTAAGTCTCACTTTGTCACTGATGCCTTAGGAATATGCTCTGCTGGTGTTACAGCAACAGTCAGACAAATTTTACCAAAAGCAGTAAGACAGACAATCTAACAACCAGGATTGCTGACTCATTGCTTTTTGTTAAAAAATGAAAAAGAAAGAAGAAGAAGAAGAAGAAGAAGAAGAAGAAGAAGAAGAAGAAGAAAAAAAAAGATTATTTAGCAGGGACATTAACAAAAATACTTAATAATGTGATGTTTGTCAAGTACATGTGTGTAATTTCTCTGAGGAAAAAATAGCTGTCTCATATTAAAATTACACAGAGGAGCAGGTGCTTTTCCCACTCTATCCAGTTTTAATGTGGTTTCATATATGCTGCAGGGAATGTGTGTGGATATTTGTATGTAGCCTGTTGTAATGCTTGTTTATATACTGTATATTGTCTTGTAATGTGTGTATATACAGGACTTTATCCTGAATCAGTGCCTTTTTTGTCCCTGCATTAAATATTAATATCATTTATATAAAACGCATGAAACCTCTACATTTAAAATGCTTTTTGAAAAAGTTTATATGCTGTATGTCCTATGAGAGGGTAGAGATTTTTGGGTTATTTGAGTGATCTTTTTTTCTTTCTTTCTTTTTTTTTCTTTGCTTTCTTTTTATTTATTTTTTTAAATTCTGTATAATGTATTCGTTATATGGCATCAAACTATAATAGAACTAACATGAATACAATCTAAAATTTACAAAACATCAATAGTTAATGTGTATCCATAGTTATTCTTATTCATTGAGAATGCATTTTGTTATACAAATGGATTTCATGCAGTGCTGTGAAAAAGTATTTGATTTCTTCTGTTGTTTGTGTGTATCTCATACTAAATTGTTTCAGAAATTAAAACAAAATCTAAGATAAATCAAAGGCAACCTGAGTAAACACAAAATACAGTTTTTAAATGATAATGTTATTTATTGAAGCAAAAAATTTATGCAATACCAACTGGGCTTGTGTGAAAATGTATTTGCCCTCGTAGTTACTAATTCCCCAAATCTATTAAACTGCATTCATAGATGGGTTCAGCTGGACTAGACACAACCAGGCCTGATGACTGCAAACCCTTTTCAATCAAATCAACACTTAAATAGAACTTTTTCAACAGCATGAAGTTGGTTAAAAGGTCTTACCCAGTGACACACTATGCCAAAATTGAAAGAAATTCCAGAAATGATGAGGAATGATTGAAATACATCAGTCTGGGAAAGGTTACAAAGCTATTTCAAAGGCTCTGGGATTCCAAAAGAACCACAGTGAGAGCCATTATCCCCAAATGGAAAAACTCGGCACAGTAGTGAATCTTCCCAGAAGTGGTCAACCTTCCAAAATTCCTCTAAGAGCACAGTAACTACTCATCCAAGAAGTCACAAAAGAGCCAAGGACAAAACAATTTTGGCAAAACACACCTTGATGATGCTCAAACCTTTTGGGAGAATGTTCTGTGGACTGATAAGTTGAAAGTGGAACTGTTTGGAAGACAGCGGTCTCGTTATATCTGACGTAAACCAAACAACAAATTCCACAAAAAGAACATTGTACCTAATGTATGGTCAAACATGGTGGTGGAAGTGTGATGGTGTGGGGATGCTTTGCTGCCTCAGGGCCTGTGCAACTTGCAATAACTGAGGGAAACATGAATTCTGCTCTCTACCAGAAAATTCTAAAGGAGAATGTCCGGTCTTCAGTCCTTAAGTTGAAACTCAATCGCAGCTAGATTATGCAGCGAGACAATGATACAAAGAATAGGAGTAAGTCCAAGTCCTAGAAGTAAGTCAAAGTCTAATCTCCAGTTATCAGATAGTTATCAGATAACTGCAACCAAACGATATGTCACACAACATCGTGGTTACAAATAGTATGGCCAGTGAGCCAGCATCAAATTTCTGGTATGATCTACTAAACCATTTTTTGCAGAGTGGACTGAGGCATTTTCACTCACTGACTGATTGACTGATTGATACATGCAGTGGTCTGTACAGTAGATAACAGTATACAATAAGACATGGAACAGCAATCTGTCTATAAACTCAAAGTATAGTTGCAAGACGCTCCACTACCAGTTATCTTTTTCTGATCTGTTTTCTGACAAATCCCACCTTCTGTGTTACAATTAATCACATCTCCTGCACCAGAATTTGCTAGTAGTTCTTACTCATAAACATAAGAGAAATGTATGTGAACACAAGCCTTTTGAAATGTCTGATCTCTATCAGCTAAATGCTTCCCTAGGCTTGTGTACTTGCATCATTTCATAACCATATGTGTTTCTCTACTATATTCCATTCCTTCTCTTGGCTATTTCTGTTTGTTATCATGAATTTTGGGTTGACAAAAATGTTCAAATGAAGTAGGGCGTCCAACTTTTTCATTTGTTGTTGTTGTTGTTGTTGTTGTTGTTGTTGCAGAAGGACGAGATGAATAAAAATAGCAAAAATCTAGGCAAACTAAAGGTTGAGGTAGTGTTAATTTATTCACCAAGAATGTTACAAGTGTGGAAATAATTTATATTTGTATTCAATTATACTGCCAAAACTGCGCTCCCTTCTGCTTATTCCCAAAATGTGGAAAATGCACATTGTTATATATTTTATATGAATATAAAGGTTTCATCTTCTCCTTACTCTGACTCTTCAGACGCTGAATTAATGCACTGGTTCTCTGGTTCTCAATGAACTTTGGAAATCTACCTGAAGATCTTTGATGAAGGCTGACATTAGATGTTTACAAATGATGTTTTCTCCTCTTCCCTAACTTGCAAGCTGTTGTAACAATCCAAACCACAAATTTGCTGCTCTAACAGTCATGGTTAAAAAATGTTGTTATAAATACTTAATTACATGCCCAAGCTTTGCTAATTGCCACTCTGGTTGTTTTTTGTTTGTTTTAATTGTGCTTAGCAAAGGTTTTGCCCAACTAGAACACACGCAACTGGCACAAGTTTTCAGCTCTGTAAAAAAAAACACCCCTGGATTTGATTACATCTGTTAGAGCTGGCTCATTAGGTGTCTGTATGAAACTACAAAACTGTGGGACATAAAAAATAAAAAGGATTTAAAATCTTAAATAAGACCTCATACATATTTAAAACAAATAAAAAACTTAGCTGTTGAAATTTGAAAGAGGCAAGACATAAAAGCAGTACAAGAATAAAGCAAAATGTAAAACTCCAGTCATAAAGAAATTAAATCACATATTTCTCCTTCTCAAATTGTGCTGAAGGATAATAAAATATTGATTTCAAGGGAATGTAATACTGATGTTAAATTGTCAAAGAGCCTTTGAAAGCCTACAATATTACTTTATTATTATCAAGCTTTATCTTGTGCTATATGAATCTGGTTAGGTCCATCATCTATTTATTGTGTTGTATTGTATGGTTCCTTTAGGCAGTGTTGTCTTGTCTCGTGGAATTGTGCTGTTTGGATGCCAAAGCCACTGTAGCATTCTCACATCAGAGGATTACACTTCAACACAGATGCCATAGCTAAAGTTTCTCTTTAATTAAATGACTCCTTATGGACTAGCCATTTGTCAAATATGCAAATCACCAGCAGACAATGCAGAGACAGAGAATGACATCAATACACATCCTACACCCAGGAAGACAGCATTACCACCACTATCACCCCCTCCCCATATCCCCACCCCCACCATATCTCCAACCACCACAGTCATCACAATCACGACCAGCCAGGTGAGACGACAGCTCACTAAGACCGGGATTAACAAGACCTGACAACATCAACCCAAGGGTGCTTAAAGTGTGGGCAGAGCAGCTGGCAGGAGTATTTCGGCAACTTTTTAACCTCTCCCTGCAGCTGAAGAAGGTACCTAAGAACTGGAAGACATCCTGCATAGTCCCTGTGCCCAGGAAAGGACGTCCCAGTGCTCTCAACGACTTCAGGCCTGTGACCTTAATGCCACATATAATGAAGACCCTTGAGAGACTGGTTCTGCAGCACCTCAGGCCCTTGGTATGCAACTTCCTGGATCTGCTGCAGTTAGCATACCAGGCTGATATTGGTGTGGAGGATGCCATCATCTACCTGCTTCACAGAGCTTATACACACCTGGAGAGGCCACAAAGCACTGGGAGGATCATGTTCTTTGATTTCTCAAGTGCTTTTAACATGGTTCAGCCCCTCTGGCTGGCTGAGAAGCTTTCTGTGATGCAGGTGGACCAGGACCTTGTGGCCTGGATTACAGACTACCTCACTGACAGACCACAGTATGTCAGGCTGCAAGGCTGCTTGTCAGACGTGGTGACTAGACATGGTGAACACTGGAGCACCCCAGGGAACTGTACTGTCTCCATTCTTGTTCACCCTCTACACCTCTGACTTCTGCTTCAATTTTTCGGATGACTCCTCCATTGTTGGCTGTATCACAGATGATAAGGAGAAGGAGTACAGAGACCTTATTGAAAGCTTTATTAGATGGTATGACAACAACCACCTCCAGCTCAACATCGGGAAAACCAAGGAGCTGGTGGTGGACTTCCAGCACAGCAAGAGGCCCCCCACCCCTGTCGCCATAAGGGGGGAGTGGAGCTAGTGGACACCTACAAGTTCCTAGGGGTGCAACTCAATAACAAACTGGACTGGTCAGACAACACTGAGGCCCTCTATAAGAAAGGACAGAGCAGTATGTTCTTTCTGAGGAGGCTCAGGTCCTTTAATGTGTGCACTAGGCTGCTACGGATGTTTTACCAGTCTGTGGTGGCCAGTGTTATCTTCTTTGCTGTGGTGGGCTGGGGAGGTGGCATTGGGACTTGTGGGGCCAACAAACTGAGCAAGTTGGTGAGGAAGGCCAGCGCTGTAGTAGGAATGGAACTGAACAGGGTGGAGGAAGTGACTGAGAAGAGGATGAGAGGGAAGCTGAAAGCTATCATGGACAATCCCTCTCATCCTCTCTACGCTGAGCTGAGGAGGCTCAGGAGCACTTTCAGTCACAGATTCATCCAGCAACATGCCTCAAATTGTCTGGGGGGCTCTTTCGTGCCATCAGTCATCAGACTCCACATTGCTACAATACCCAGTACCTCCTATTCCACTCATTGAGTCTAACAGAAACAGACACTCAACAGTTCATTGTCATTCCACAGATCTTGCACATGTATGTGCATGAATACTTGAGGATATAGCACAGGTACATATACAAAAAGAACTATAGCATATGTACATACAAACAGACCTGTTTTATTGTTTCTATTATTTCTATTGTATAGGTATTTATGGAAATAATTTTCTTTCTTTGATGTTACTCATCCTACTTGTGCTGCTGTGTCAATTTGAATTTCCCCTATAGGGGATCAGGTACATCTTATCTTATCTTATCTTATCTTATCTTATCTTATCTTATCTTATCTTATCTTAAATGAGAAGGCCCACTAACTACAGTGGGGGGAAAAAAGTATTTGATCCCCTGCTGATTTTATACGTTTGCCCACTGACAAAGAAATGATCAGTCTATAATTTTAATGGTAGGTGTATTTTAACAGTGAGAGACAGAATAACAACAAAAAAATCCAGAAAAACGCATTTCAAAAAAGTTATAAATTGATTTGCATTTAAATAAGTATTTGACCCCTTCGAATTCGACTACTTGGTGGCAAAACCCTTGCTAGCAATCACAGACGTTTCTTGTAGTTGGCCACCAGGTTTGCACACATCTCAGGAGGGATTTTGTCCCACTCCTCTTTGCAGATCCTCTCCAAGTCATTAAGGTCTCGAGGCTGACGTTTGGCAACTCGAACCTTCAGCTCCCTCCACAGATTTTCTATGGGATTAAGGTCTGGAGACTGGCTAGGCCACTCCAGGACCTTAATGTGCTTCTTCTTGACCCACTACTTTGTTGCCTTGGCTGTGCATTTTGGGTCATTGTCATGCTGGAATACCCATCCACGACCCATTTTCAATGCCCTGGCTGAGGGAAGGAGGTTCTCACTCAAGATTTGACGCTACATGGCACAGGCGAGTTGAGTTGATACCAAAGAGCTCGATTTTGGTCTCATCTGACCACAACACTTTCACCCAGTTCTCCTCTGAATCATTCAGATGTTCATTATCAAACTTCAGACTTGTGTAGGTCCATTCCAGCCTTGTGTAGGTCTACAATCTTGTCCCTGACATCCTTGGACAGCTCTTTGGTCTTGGCCATGGTGGAGAGTTTGGAATCTGAGTGATTGATTGCTTCTGTGGACAGGTGTCTTTTTACAGGTAACAAACTGAGATTAGGAGCACTCCCTTTAAGAGAATGCTCCTAATCTCAGCTCGTTACCTGTGTAAAAGACACCTGGGAGCCAGAAATCTTGCTGATTGATAGGGGATCAAATACTTATTTCACTCATTAAAATGCAAATCAATTTATAACTTTTTTGAAATGCGTTTTTCTGGATTTTTTTGTTGTTATTCTGTCTCTCACTGTTAAAATACACCTACCATTAAAATTATAGACTGATCATTTCTTTGTCAGTGGGCAAACGCACAAAATCAGCAGGGGATCAAATACTTTTTTCCCTCACTGTATAACTATGCGCCAGCTTAAAACATCTCTCAAAATGCAACATGAGCATAGCGGAGCTAAAAGAAAAATATTATAAGAACAGTGTGTGGTATTAACATGTAGCTTTTTGTAACCATACCATGATGACCACATACATTGGGTACTTTAGCCTGGGCACAAACTGAACAAAGCTTTATGAAGTGTCAGATTTTTGACTCCCACTATTGTTTGTTGCTGAGCATCTGATCTGGTTTTGGTGATAGGTGGATGTCTTGTTGTTAATGATGTCTGAGCTCAAGTGATATGTACAGAACAGAGATTGGAATGGATTTAAGTTTAGTCTTGTTGACACGGATACAGAAGTGGGGTGGTGTTGAAGGGACATAGTTATTTACATTTACATTTATAGCATTTTGGCAGACACCCTTATCGACATACATTCATCTCATTTATACAACTGGGCATTTGAGGGTTAAGGGCCCTGCTCAAGGGCCCAGCAGTGGCAGTTTGGCAGTGCTGGGATCTAGTGTTGGGTCCGAGTCCACCTTTGTCGAGTTTGAGTTGAGATCAAGTCCTTAACCAATCGAGTCCGAGTCCGAGTCCAAAAGGGGCTGAGTCAGACTTAAGTCCGAGTCCTTAATGGCAGAGTTAAGAAAGCAATTAAATTGAAAAAAGATTCAAAATTGCAATTGTAACACAACACTGAGCTGTTAAATTAATATTTTAACCTTCACAAACCAATGACAATATGAATGTAACAAAAAATACCACTATTACATCTTACCATTGCCATTTAATATTTTTATTTCATGTCATCAGCAACTCAACTAGTTTCCTATCAAAAAATGGTTTCAATAAAAACAGGGATATAGAGGTTAGGGATGGGCGATATGGACTTAAAACTATATCACCATATTTTCTGGTATTTATTGTGATAATAATATCAGTGACAATATAAATATAGTACCATTCACCACTGTTTTTGGCTACAAGTGATAGCTGCATGCAGTCTTGAGAGCCTCAGAAACACAAACATTGATCTAAAAGTAAAACTTACCCATCATCAGATAGGTTCCTAAAATATACCGGTAACACTTCACAATAACAGTACATGAATAATCATGCATTAATACCTGAATTAATACTTACTTAAATATGAACTAATGATGAGTTAAGGCATGTACTAATCACAAACTAATCAAGAGCTAACCTTAACTACGACATGAGTCTTATGAATTCATGCATGAATAACGACCCCCTTAAGTACATGTTAGTACATGTTTGTTAGTTAATGTATTAATTAACACGTGGGGGTAAACTACATCAAACATGCTCTATAACAAAGAATATGAATTAAATGTGTATAATTTCCAATTGTTTATATAATTTGCCATATGCATCTGTGTACACAGACATTATTAGATGACTCTGGATTACTTTCATTAATACAAATAATAATCACTGATAATTTCATCTCAACCTGTTTTGCATCACTCTCCATCCATTTCTCTTCAAATCCCACTGTAGTACTAGTACGTGCTCTGGGTGGCTCGGGCTCGGGGCACTGCTCTTTGCCCACAAGGGTGAAATTAATACAGTAACATTTGTTCATTTAGCAGACGCTGTTATCTATTAACATTTAAAACTATCGTTCTATAAGATTTTTTTCAGCTGTTTTAATCTTAGATGTCGCTGTGCTTATTCTGACCGCTTTACAGTATGTCAGTCGGATCTCCCTACTTAAAAAATCATTATGAACAGTCACCCATTTCTCTCTTGTGCTCTTGCTAATGTTTTGGGCCACTGCCCCTCAAAATGTCTTTACACGTTCCTCATACTGCTTGGCACTTTTCATCTAAACCATGAAATGGCACTACAAAACTCGATGGCGCCAAGTAATTAACATTAACAAGTACATTACATTAACAAGTCTTGAGTTGTTGTTGGAGTATGCATAGTTAATAATGAGTTAGTAATGAAGTCATGGCATAATTATACATTTACATCATTTACATGTAATGCATTTAAATCATTACCTAAAATATTAATTAACATGGATCAAGGTGGTGGTCCTTATCATTTTGTAGCAAGATAATATCCAGAGCCAAAATGTTCTTTGATGTTCTTGATTTCTGATGATTTGATGATACATATTCACCAGCATTAAAAAAAAAACAAAGTTCAAAGGTAAAAACACCTTTAATTTAACAGCAAATTAAAACATATGTACACCTTACATCAACATGTGTTCATGAATGTGTCATAAAAGGACCTGTATTTTCTTATAAAATTATTCATGAAACACAACATAAAATATAAAAGGTTGTCCTTTAAACAGGAAACTGATGGCGAATATATTTTATTAAGCGTCCAAGGGGTCCATTCTTATGTTTCTCACCAAGCCAGTGACTCCTCTTGATAAGTGTGAGGTGTTCTTTAAGCATTTTCTCTGTCCTATTTCCTCTTAGTCTCCATATTTTTGTTTTGTACATCAACCACACGCTTTCAATGTGTTGTGAATGAGCTCCACTGTGTGGGTCTACAAACCACTGGGAATGGTTCACTGTAAAATGTCTGTAGCCCATATTGGTCAAAACTCCTCTGTAGGCTCTCCACCCATCAGAGATAAGGGTAGTACCTGGATGCACGTGCTTTACAATTATAGGGATGAGGCTAAGTCTTGATCGTCTTCTCACAAGCCGCAAGACCGGGTGTCGGCATTTGTCCCTCACACCTAGTATGCCAAACACCCATTTTCGTCGCTTCCATGTGGTGGATGCTCTCCCTCGTCCATACTGTAAAGATGGAATATGCAATTAAAAACAGATATAGAGATTTAAGAGAAAAAGATGTCCCTGTCATCTATTATCACGTTTACACACATTTTCACATATTTATCAACTTGCATTACTATCGCATTACTACAGGCAATAAATTCACCTTTCGTTTATGACGAAAATTGCTTTCATCGAGCACAGCAAATTCTTGTCCACCTCCTGTCATCTGGCCACTTCTTCTTCTGTACTGTTTCATTGCATAGTGGCAAACCTTCGTTAGGACAGTAGCCAGCTTCGAGAGAGTTCTGGAACTTTTTGCAATCCCATCTTGCATCATATCGGTTTGTCTTAACCACAATCCCTGAATGAACCTGTTCAGTACACAATAGTGACTCAGAATAGTGAAAACTGAAATGGCAAAATGCAACCGTTCCAAAACCACTGAAATGCATTGTAACATTATACTTTATAATCTCAGTCATCCTACTATACACTCACCTGTAAATAAATGTTAGCCATGATGACAAGCTGATTTTTGATTTCTCAAACAGAGATCCTACTCTCACTGTTCGACTGGTTTTCTTGCCTCGATGACTTATGTCTACACATCCTGTGATGGCAATTAAGGGCAGAATGTGGTTATGCAGACAAAATATAATCACTTCTGCATTGTACACTACTGGACATTTCCATTAGCAGAATAAATTAAACATATGTGACAAATGTGCATATCAGTAGGGTATTTCTACAGTGGTGTTAGCACCTTTTTTATGTTGTACTGGCCTTTTTATCATCTTGGACTTAAACTGAGCAGTGAGTCTTTCATGAATCATTTTCTAAGATCATGTCGTGAATATTTTTTAGACAAGATTTTCTGATATCCATCTTTGGCACTGCATCCACAAGTCATCAATTACATCATTAATTAAGATAGTATAATTTAGTGGAAAATTATCATTCTCTCTAATGAAATGTGAAGTAAACATATGAGAATCTATCAATGTTCTTTCTAAATGTGCACACTTTTGGATTAAATGCCCTAATGGAGTTTAGTGCAGCTCTGTGATCACAAATAAATGGGAGCAGACACGATAGAAAAAGTATGTATCCTTCTTTTATGTGAAATATATGGAAAGCCAAGTGGGTCATTATTCGCGTGCATTGTTATGCCGTTTTAAGTTTAAAAACGCCGTTTTCTAATCGCCACCAAGCATTAAGTTAGCGTCACAGGCTGACCGGCCTTAAGTTAATAGGCACATTAATTTGCTCATTACAAAGCATAGAGAAGGAACTTTGTTTTACAACTTTGTTCTACCTCGCCATCGTTGGTGTTTTGAATGTGTTGTGTTGAATGAATGAATCTATGGCAAGTCAGATCATTCAACTGGCAAAACACCAACGATGGCGAGGTAAGGATTAAATAGGTAAGGATTTTTGTCCATAAATATTATTTATTATTTCATAATGAGTGAAGGACATCAGGTCCAGGATTATCAGACAACAGAAGTCAGGTGCAGTGATTTATTGTCTGCTTGCATTGTAAAACAAAATTCCTTCTCGCCAATGTTGGTGTTTTGCCGATTGAATGATCTGACTTGCCATAGTTTCCTCAAACACAGTAGAGGGGGAGCTTTGTAATGAGCAAATTAATATGCCTATTAAGCAATGTGTGATGCTAACTTAACGCCTAACAGCGCTGAACATTTATTTAAATTAGAAAACGATGCACGCGAATAATGACCCATTTCAAAATGACGAAATGTGGCGATACGAAAACATTTTAGATTCCCAAACATTAGTTTTCTAGCACAAAATTAAATGTTACAGAAAAATGTTTGTATGTCATTAAACAAAGCAGCATATTATGTAAGAGACACTTTTCAGACAAAAAACACAATGAAGGCTGCTGGGTTTTGCTGCAAAAATAAGAAGCGAGTGCGAAAGTCTCCAGAAGAACTGTGTCTGGTTCTGCAAGATGCTCAATAAAACTTACCAGCTCATTTCCTTATAAAACTGCACACACTCTACCGGAGACTACTATTTTTATAATTAACTGACAAAAGTACAAAGAAAAGATATATCCAATGTTTTCACTGACCAACTTCATTGTATTTTGTAAATATAAACAAATTTAGAATTTGATGCCTTTTGGTCACTTCGATTGAATAACAGTTAAAAGGATAGTAAACAATGTAGAAGTAATATAAAACAAATTAAAATTATGTTTATAGACTATTTTAAACCAGTAAGAAGGATCTCAAGTCCTTTTATTTCACTCTGTAGCCCTTTTCTTCATTCTGTCCAGTTCAACACACATCCTATACTTCTACATCCATTTCTAATATCTCTTCTGCTCAACACGTGTGTAGTCCACGTACCTGTCGCTGGAAGCAGGTTCACTGTTTCAAAAGAAATCACTCCTTCCAAAATATCTCTGTGCAAGAGCTTCTAAATATTCCTATATCTTCTAAATATATGTATTAGTTTCCTAATATTGAAAAAAAGGCATGGTAGAACGTGAAGACGTGTCTAACGGATAATCAGCCGGATCGGTCAGCATCCTCTACCATCAGTCATCAGCCAATCAGAGAGCTGCGTGAACCCTGACCTTGGCACCAGCCTCTCTGGTGGCCTCAGCCTCACCAGCCATGGCTCTCTGTAAAGTCTGGGACAGTTTGACGTCCTTCAGCTCCACTCGCTCAAGTTTAATCCCCCAGTTCTTAGACGCAGAATAGAGCACTTCCTGTCAGACAAAGCGATGTATGATATGAAGGTTTAAACATTTTAGCTCAATTATTATGCATGTGCATGATATAATTTAGGTTCAAATGTTATAAGATTAAACCTGGAATATGGGCACTTCCTATAATATGACAAAAGGGTTGCAATATTGAAACGGAAAGAAATACAGAACTATAAATGGATTTTTAAAAAAGTATGACATGTTCTTTAATAAATAAAAAAATCTAGATAAATGTAGTTAAAGTGCTGTGGTGTAAAAGGAATAAAATACTTTGGGAGGTGCTGTTATAGGAAAACAATCAACTTCAGGGTGCTAACAGTATCACCGCTTCATCACGCCAGCTGGTCGTTGATTATTTTCCTATAACAGTGCATGTGTAATGCAGTTTTTATAAAGTGTGTTTTAAATGCGAATATTGTCCAAACCAAGCACTCGGATCCCTTCTTGAATGTGATTATTTACTTTAAGAATAGTAATAGTAAGTAGACGGGGTTTTTTTGGGATCTCCCACCTCCATCTGTTCCGCCATCTCCTCACGGTCTGTCCGCCAAGCTCTTGGTGCCCAACATGTTCCTCAGAGTGGTTTGCGCCAGCATCTGCGTAGCCAGATTAGCATCCTCCACTTTAATAACAGACATCGTGGGATTAAAGACTCTGTAATACACCACGCCGTCTACCAGTATGGTCACCGAGTCTTTGGTCAGCACCTGTAGCGAGGAGCCGAAAATCAAAACATTATTACTGTATATTAGGGTCATTACTTGAACTTAACTTTAGTGGCCTTTAAAACTGACTAAAAGATACTCAACTCCTGAGGAGGAATGTTGAAAGACACTGTCCTCAGATCAACCTTGCGAAAAGTGTCCACACATGGAAGGATCCAGAATATACCTTTAAAAATATAGATGAATTAACAACAAATAAGTTTACAAACTTCTATGTTAGAGATGTTTTGAACTCATCGGGCCCCTTCGCTCCGCCGAGGAGTCGCCCTAAGTGGAAAACAACTGCTCGCTCATATTCCTTGACGATCTTTTAATCAAACAGAATTCACAGAATAATTGATTATAAGGAATAAATACATGTCCTTGTGAATTCATGATAGACTAAATATTCTCAGCTGTAGCTGCAGTGATATGATTTGCCAGCCAAGACTTTTCTGTTTATAAAAAACTACTATTTAATTCCATGCTCATTATACTGTTCATGGTAACACTTTAGAATAACAGTACATGAATAATCCTGCGCTAATACCTGAATTAATACTTACTTAAATATGAACTAATGATGAGTTAAGGCATGTACTAATCATGAACCAATGAAGAGCTAACCTTAACTATGACGTGGGGCTTATGAATTCATAACAACCACCTTAAGTACATGTTAGTACATGTTTGTTAGTTAATGTGTTAATTAACACGTAGGGGTAAACTAAATCAAACCTGCTCTATAAGCAAGAATATGAATTACATGTGCATAATTTCAAATTGTTTATATAATTTTCCATATACATATTATATAAACATCACTGGATGGCGCTGGATTACTTTCATAATTTACATCGATCCTCAGAAAGACGCACTAATAATGAACACCAATAATTTCAACACGTTTTGCGTCACGCTCCGTTCATTTCTCTTGATGTTTCTGTACGCATCTGCATATGGCAAGTTATATAAACAATTTGAAATTATGCACATGTAATTCATATTCTTTCTTATAGAGCAGGTTCCATAAGACTCGCATCGTAGTTAAGGTTAGCTCTTCATTAGTTCGTGATTAGTACATACCTTAACTCATCACTAGTTCATATTTAAGTAAGTATTAATTCAGGTATTAGTACATGATTATTCATGTACTGTTATTGTAAAGTGCTACCAATATACCAATTACATAAAAGAATAAAAAAAACAGTAAAAATCCAAACAGGCTCCTCGTTTAGCGATAAACTCCTCCTCAGCTTCACGTCCACCTTCCGCCATACTTGTTTTCGCTCTGCACGTGAGATGCGAATGAGTCACAGACTGTCACACACAGAAATACGTCATTAACTAGGCTTTATCGTTATTATCGCGGGACGACTAATTCTTATTGTGGGGAGAATTTCTACTGGTATACGGCAAACGATAACATATCGCCCATCCGTAATAGAGGTATATGTAGAACTTTTATTATATCACAAGTGTATGAAAATACAAATTAACCTGTTTTGTTATTGTATCATACTATATTGTGTCCTCCAGTTCAAGTTGACATTTCAATGATTTGATGCCTCTCCCCCACAGTTATATAGGCTGAGAGAGAGAGTACAGAGTAGAGTTACATTTAGCAGCATGTCATAACAACAAGCTTCATGCTTTATTACTGCTTTTAATCTGTCCATGAATGACAACAAATTTCTGAACACAGCTCTGTTCTTCTTTTTTTTTTCATTTTAATTCCTAAAATGAAAAAATAAATAAATAAATAAATCCCTATCAGCAAGGTTTATGATATTTACTACATTAAGAAGTACATTTCACATTTTATGTGAAATTCAAGACTGGAATCACCCAATGATAATGTTTAGGGCTGGGCGATATGACTACAGTCTTATTTCATGATAACTATACATTTTCTCAGGTAGGTCTATCAGTAGTGTTCAAGTAAGAAATACTACAGGAATTGAATAAAGCAATTAAATGTAAAATAAAATAGACCTCACTGTATGACATATACAGTGATTCTTATTAAATTTACTGAAGTTATTCAGTCAAATGATTGAGTGATTCTCTCTTTGTTATGTGATTAACATTAACGACACAGACAGCAGCAAGTTTATTAGACTGCTGTCACTTTAAGACCTAATGAACAGATCCAATATACATTTTTATAGTTTGACACATCTCTGATTTTTTTCCCCAACTGTTTACATTCACTTAAGACATAACCGACTGTGTTTACATGAATACTCAGCCAGACCTGCATTTTGACATGATGTGTGTGTATTTATTTGACAATCCAAGTGGAATAAGCCGCTAAAGAGAACTCAATTTGGCACTCGCACAATGAGTGGAGAAAGATGAGAGGAGAAAGCCCCTGGTCAGGCAGAGAGACGTTCATTAATTTCTTATTATCTTAATCTTATGTTATGTTATTTATTTTTTATCTTTCTTTTCATGTTAAACATAACCAGGGGCGTTAGCTGAACTGTTAATCATCCAGGGCTGAGTCCAGATTCTTCTCCATTAAAAAAAAACCTTTTAAAACGTACTTCTAAATAGACTGTTTGCATGTATTTTTTTTCTCTTGCTTGTAAGGGCTAATTGAAAATCGGACAAAAAGTTTCAAGTTTTATCACTATTTGCAGGACTAAAATATAAAACCTTTTGGCTATGTAACACGAGACTGTAGGCTAATTTTCTGTTTCTAGCCAAGGAGACGCACAGCTAAGCTATCACTGTAGCTTAGTTTAGCTGCTACAGAGCCATGCAGAGTGTGTTATCTGTCCTTATGCTCTGCTCATATCATATTCACCTAGCTTATACATATTCATGAACTCATATAGACATTTACACACATTGTTTTCCTGTTCAGCAGGTGAGGATGTTACTGTTTCCGTTTCAACCCCTTTACTGGTTTAAAAAATAAAATAAAATCGGCGTATCCATTTTATCCATTTTTCCTCACACTGACTGTGAGCTGTAGCGTTTGACAGAATTGAGAGTGTCAGCCAATAAGACATGAGTATTTCCACGTGTTTTCCTGTAAACCCAGTCTGATTGGCCTCACCTCCATTCACTGAAGACATAAAATTACAGGCCGTCTTCTTTTACTGATGTTCAGTTACGTAGTGACAAACTGCTCCAAGTGAAGAATTATTCGGGGCTAAAGAAATAATGCCCAGGCCTGGTTACACCCCTGCACAATACGCGGACCCGAAAATTACTGAGTCCAAAATTTCGGAGTCCGTGTCAAGTTTGAGTACAAATTTACCCAAGTGCGTGACAAGTCCGAGTTCATTCATAATTGGACTCGAGTCCAGGATCGAGTACCCCAACTCTACTGGGATCACAACCTTCCAATTAGAAGTCCAATGTCTTAACCACTGAGCTACCACTGTTCATGTGTACCAGCTAATCGTGATGATAAAATGAGAGTCGCGCAACATGGTGCCTGTGGTCATGAGTTTGGGGCTTGATGGATAATTGTGTGATAAGGTGCTTGCTTTGACGTTTTCATAACCTGGGTGATGAAAGATTGGATTATTAACTCTGGCAAAGGAAACCGTCCATATGACTTGTTGTGGTATGATATGTTTCAGTGTTTTCAGGTACTCAAGGTTTTTTTTGGTATACTGTACACTATGAATGGGTTCTGCAACCTTCAGCCTGCCATGTCAACGCCAGAATCTGCACTGAACTCCACTTCCCACAAGGCACCTCCACATTACAAACATGAACACCTTGGATTACAACACCCACATGCCATGTTCATTGTCATGTTCACAGTCACCTGATTACTGCTTGCACACACCTGGACTCAATCACCTGCACACAAACATATAAGCACCTTCACTGCACCTTCACTTCACGATGTATTCGTTCAGCTCTGTGTATTCACCTGACGTACCAAGCCTTCTATTCATGTTTGTTGTTTCTGGTTTTGACCCTAGCGTGTTATCTTGCTTGGAACGTGCCAATCTATGACTGCTCAGGCTTTGGCATCATCCATGATAAATACCTTTTTTACTTATTATGAGGTACCCTACAAATGTTAATTGGGGAACATGAAACTCAGTTTTAAGTCTTGATGAAAATATTGTTTGCAATTAGTCTCTGCAGGACCCCTTTGACATGGGCAACATGCTGCTCAAGGGAATCAGAATATATTAAAATATCATCTAAGCTACATATAATGCCAGGCATGTCCTCTTGATTATGCTTCCACACCCTTAAGTGTATTTGCAGCTACACAGTAATTATTTATACACTTAAAGGGTAATCCAAGAGAGCAACTATTTTTGCACTTAGCATAATTTAATTGCACAAATATTAATATTAAAGCCTAACTAACATTACATGTACTTAACTGTGCTGAAATGAAACTTTTGCAAGTTTTGGTAACTCTGGGTACTCCAGTTTCCTCCCCCAGTCCAAAGACATGCATTGTAGACTGACTGGCATTTCCAAATTGTCCTTAGTGTGTGAATGTGTGTGTGATTGTACCCTGTGATGGGTTGGCACCCCATCCAGGGTGTCCCCCACTTTATGCCCTGCGTTAAAGTTTAATCTCCATATGTGTACTGTCAATGAGCGAACATATGTTCAGGAAACCATGGCCGAGCGAAATCTACAACCCCAATTCCAATCAAGTTTGGACGCTGTGTAAAATGTAAATAAAAACAGAATGTTTATATCTCATAAACCCATATGTTATTCACAGTAGAACATAGAAAAAAATTAAATGTTTAAATTGAGGAAATGTACAATTTTAAGAAAAAACAAGGTAATTTTAAATTTTATGGCCGCAACACGTCTCAAAAAAGTTGGGACACGGGCAACAAAAGTCTGGAAAAGTAAGTGTTACTAAAAAGAAACAGCTGGAGGAACATTTTTCAGCTAATTATGTTAATTGGCAACAGGTCAGTAACATGATTGGTTATAAAAAGAGATGCAGAGATGCATCTGCATCTTAGAGATGCAGAGTCTCTCAGAAGTAAGGATGGGCAGAGGTTCACCAGTCTGCAATAAACCGCATCTACAAATTGTCGAACAATTTCAGAATAATGCTACTCAATATAAAATTGCAAAGACTTTGAATATCTCATCATTTACAGTACATAATATCATCAAAATATTCAGAGAATCTGGAGAAATCTCTGTGTGCAAGGGACAAGGGTAAAAATCAATATTGCATGCCCGTGATCTTCGAGCCCTCAGACTGCACTACGTTAAAAACAGGCATGATTCTGTAATGGAAATCACTACATGGGCTCAGAAAGACTTCCAGAACTCATTGTCTATGAACACAGTTCACCATGCCATCCACAAATGCATCATGCAAAGAAGAAGTCATATGTGAACATGATCCAGAAACGCTGCCGTCTTCTCTGGGCCAAAGCTAATTTAAAATTGACTGAGGTAAAGTGGAAAACTGTTCTGTGGTCAAATGAATCAAAATTTGAAATTCTTTTTGAAACCTTGGACGTAACATCCTCTGGACTAAAGAAAAGAGGGACCATCTGGCTTGTTATCAGAGCTCAGTTCAAAAGCCTGCATCTCTGATGGTATGGGGGTGTATTAGTGCCTATGGAATAGGCAGCTTGCACATCTGGAAAGGCACCATCAATGCTAAAAGGTATATACAGGTTTTAGAGCAACATATGCTTCCATCCAGACGACATCTTTTTCAGGGGAGGCCTTGCATATTTCAGAAAGACAATGCTAAACCACATACTGCATCTACTACAACAGTATGGCTTCGTAGTAGAAGAGTCCGGGTGCTGAACTGGCCTGCCTGCAGTCCAGACATTTCATCAATTGGAAACATTTGGAGCATCATGAAACGAAAAATATGACAAAGAAGACCCAGGACTGTTGAGCAGCTAGAATCCTGTATCAGATACGAATGGGACAACATTCCTCTCCCAAAACTCCAGCAACTGGTCTCCTCAATTCCCAGACATATATGGAGGGGATGCTACACAGTGGTAAACATGGCCCTGTCCCAACATTTATGAGACGTGTTGCTGCCATCTAATTCAAAATTACCTTATTTTTTCCTTAAAATGGTACATTTCCTCAGTTTAAACATTTGATATGTTTTCTATGTTCTATTGTGAATAAAATATGGGTTTATGAGATTTGCAAATTATTGCCTTCTGTTTTTATTTACATTTTACACCGTGACCCAACATTTTTGGAATTGGGATTGTGTCATTTCCATGTCGAATGGGAAAACAAATTTTCTCTTACAGTGGTGATAGAAAACACTGTCTGCTTGATATGATGCTGATATGATGTTGAAAAGGGGTAATTGGAGCTCCATCACCCCACTTACCATAAGAAATTCAGTTCAAAAGTTAAAATTGATTTTAAAAGCACAGCAATCACATTTCACAAAACCCACAGAGAGAACTAAAGCTGCTACCGAGGCTTCTTTGCGTGTTAGACTTCTCTACGCACAAGAAGCCCATCACTGATGGTAAGGTTTTAAAAAGAAGTGATGACTGTCATTGCTGACATATTATTCACAGACAAACAAAGAAGAAGACATGAAAGTGGCTATTAACAGTGTGCTGTTTGCTCAACACTAGATTAACTGCTTTACTGTTAGTAAAGTAAAATGGAATATCTCTTAATGGGCTTTTTGTTTCTTTTCACAACATATAGTGTGGTAAATCTTGCTTCCAAAGTGGTCTTGTGCCTAAAAAGGTTGAGGACCACTGCTTTAAGACTACACGGGAAGCCAGGTTTCACTAAATTTCTTTAAAATTCAAAAGTGTAAAAGTAAAAGTGTCTATATTATTCATCAATCTTGATCGAATTCAATATTTCAGTGAATTAAAAGATCGAATATTACACTGTTTGTTCATTTAACTCAAGTGAACAGCTCAGGCTACGTGAAAATCTCCTTTGAAGCCCTCAACACAGAGCTAATAGACAGATATTGAAGCCTGGGCACCAATTAGTGTATATTAGGTGTTGGGGTACAGTGTTTTAATGGGATGAACTCTTAACATGCATTGGACAACAAGCTTTTAACGGCAATTTTAAGTCCTGTCCGGATGCACTGCTTCACTGGGAGTGAATGCGAGTGTGAGTGAGTTCGTTTTGCACAGAAAAAATAAAAATCTCAACATTTATTGGACAGCACACTCTTCATTTGACCCACCTGGATGACGGTTTCTCTTTATGATGATTGCTTGACCACTCAAAGGGGCGGAACCAGCTGCCAATCAGTAAATCGGGAATGAACATGACTGACACTTCAAACTTAAACATATCAGCGCCAATCAGAATTGCTTGGAACCTGCTGTAGGTGTCATTTGTAAATAAATTGTAAATATAAAATTCCATTTTATAATGGAAGTGAAATTTATAAGTTTATAAGTCTAGCTAGCTAGCTGTCACTTCCTCCTTCAGCTAGCAGCTTAGCTGTGTTTTGGGACAAAATGACAGACAGAAAAGTCTGTTGATACTCATACTTATGAGGAGAGAATGAGAATTAAAAAAGAGGGCAGACCAAACACTGAAGATTTTAATTAAAAATTCAGGAAGCAGAAATGGTCCTCTTAGCTGTCTTGGTATAGTAAAATCGTTCATGTTGCATATGAAACACACACTGTACACTATATACTGTACACTATATACTGTACACTCACCATGTAAATTTCATAATCCTCAAATCCTGTAAGCTCATATAAGTCTGCAACATGGAATGTCAACAATTTAAACAGAATATGTCTTCAAATTAACAGGAGTTATGCTGTTTATAGTTTTATAAACAGACAGAGGAAATATAGGCAAAGAAACTGGTATCAGGTTGCAAGGGGGGAAAAGGCAAGAAAATTTGTGATATACATAAAAATCTTCTTTTTTTTTTTTCAACTTAATTTTTTTTCCCCCACCAAAGTAAAACAAACAGCAGGCTGCTTGCAGCAAGTCACATCAATAATAAAGTATTTTTTATCTCAAGGATGGCTATATAATGGAAACAAGCTGCTGGCTGAAAAGCACATTTCCGTCACTTGCATTATGTACATAAATTCGATGGAAATTTAGCTTATATAGAGCACTATCATTAAGGCAAGGAGGAATGATTTAGCGATGAATCCTTCATCAGCTGGTTTTCCATCCAAAGCTTGAAAATTAATTAAGATTTAAAAACACTGCACCAGTATATTGAGCTTTTTGAACTCACATCAGGGAGTGATGCAAAAGACTACTGGTATGGCTGATTTGCATGAAAATCTTGTGAAACCATTTAAAATAATAATCATTTAGCCAAACAGAACCTTATATTTATCGGACAGAAGATGGTTATATGCAAAGAATAGAATTTTGCTGTAATGTGCATGCGACAAATAAAGGCTTCTTCTCCTAACAAAAAGCCTTGACATTTAGATGTATCAGGCTGGGTTGTGAGGAGACAACTGCGTGAAGTGGGCATCACTGCAACAGACCTGGGTCTAGGGAGGCTTCCTAGTGTAGTGCAGACGGCAGTGATTTGTTGTTCACCGATTAGTTGGCCTTGAGAAGCAAGTATCTTACAGAGATTGCTGAAACATGCTACATCCATGTTATCAATTAAGTCTTCTGTCATGCAGGCAGAAGGATGGATGTTAGTGTTGGTTTTGGATTTTATTAAAAGCATCCAGGGCAAACAATTCAAAAGGATTAAGCAATACCCAAAACAATAAACACACAAGAGGTAAGCAATCAGCAAACAGACATTAACTAGCCATAGGAAATGAGTAAATTATAAACAAAGCAGAAAAGCAGAACTCTGGAGATGGGTGTTTGCTTCAGTTTCATGTGACATGGTCACTGACTGGGGATCATGGGAATTCTAGTCCTTTTGATGTGCTGCTGCAGATATGGGCATGCCACATATGAGTATATACTGTAATCAAGAGCTTATTCACAGAAAGAGCACCAACAGTTGCAGCTTGCATCATTGTGTATACCGTTTTCTGGATCAAGATGAAATGGGTGCTGATTCGCTGTCAAAACAGTGAAAGCTGCTGCTGATGATGATGATGATAATGATGATGATGATGATGATGATGGACTGCTTTAAAGAATGATAAACACTTGTCAACATGTTGTGGACAAAGATTGGTCTCAAAGAGACCCTTGGGAAATGTTTATGTGAAGGTTCCACTGATGCATTTCATTGGAGTCTGTGCATAGATACAGTACGTAAGAAGATTCATGAGGCTAAAAAGTCACTGAGCCATTAATAATGCATGCATTTAAACATTTAATTTTGCAGTGTCCACTAAATATTGACCTCTGCTCCTTTTTAACATCTGACCACATTCCAAGAGCACAAGCCTGGCAGTGTTTTGCAAAATGTTAAAGGTTTAAAATGATACGAAGCACTAATGACTGTAACAGAAACGAACAACAGAAACAGTGCCATCTAAATAACTGAAAATAACAGCAGCTATTTAATTGTTCACAAAAGCCTTAAATTTTTCATCCACCCATTAAAGCTCAAAATTAGTCAGCAGCTCTAAATTACTCTAATGCCCCACTCCCCCTCCCTCAACGCATCAATAACTGCTTGTTTTTGTATGATAATGGATGCACTTCTACCTGAAGACATAAGTGGAACCTTTTGAAATGTCATGGTAGTTTACCATGTTACTAATATAATGGGAAAGCGTTTGAACTACATTGCCTTCTGATTGATTTGGTTACAATAAAGTGTATTTGAATTCTACAATACACTTGGTGGTGAAGGAATTGGTCCAGGTTTTGGTGCTCAAGTTTTGAATAAATATTTTGTTTAATATGCTTCATGTATTTGCGCCTGACATACATACATTACTACGTAACTGTACAATGCACTCTACAATATACAACACTACCTCTCTGCCAGACAGATTCTCAAATCTGCACTCTTACAGTGATATTTGCTATGGCTGAATCACACGTCACAACACTCCAAGTCCATTAATGAGTCCACTCAAAGGAGTCAATTTGCACAAATCCAGCAAACATTCAATCATGTATAGACCTACCGATCAATTCAGGGATCAATCAGACAATTCAGTGCAACAAAAAATGTTTGCTTCGCAACTATAAAACATAAAATAAAATCTTATTTCATGGATTAGGGCAGAATATAGCTGGAATCCACAGACATTGATCTGGCTGTGCAAACGTGCTTACACACACACACACACACACACACACACACACACACACACACACACAAAAAGGATATCTTAGCAAAAAAGGATATCTTGAAATTCAAATTCAGCATCCACCAATGCCAAAATCATGGCCCTCCTTGAGCTGAGTGTGGAGCAACAACAGTGAATTGTGGGCCACCCCCACAATTTACTGAGGTCCCCTTAAAAAAGAATTGGTATGGACTTTGTTGGGCCATTAGAAAGAAGTGCACAAGGGCATCACTTTGTGTTAGTGTTAGTAGATTTCATGACATTATATCTGGAAATGGTGCTTCTGCACAACATCTCAGCATGCAGCCTTGTGGAGGCACTCTTCAAAATAATCTCCCAAGGCATAATCCCCACCACGTTTATGTCATGCACACTTCACGAACTGTACAAATTATTAGGGATTAAATCGATTCGTACCAGCATTTACAATCTGCAAACAGATGGTCTGGTCGAGCGGTTTAATCAAATGCTTAAAAATATGATTCAGTAGCTCATGCACAACTAATAAATGGCTTGAAACCCTATTATTTGAAAGTGAAAAAGTGAAAGTGACATGTGAAGGCCAATATATGGTAGCCCATACTTGGAATTTGTCCTCTGCATTTAACCCATCCAAGTTAGTGCACACACATTAGGAGTTCTGAGTAGTGAACACACACACTAAAAACTGTGAACACACCCGGAGCAGTGGGCAGCCATTTTTGCTGCAGCGCCCAGGGAGCGGTTGAAGGTTAAGGGCCTTGCTCAAGTGCCCAACAATGGCAGCTTGGCAGTGCTGGGATTTGAACTCATGACCTTCCAAACAATAGCCCAACTTCTTAACCACTGAGCTACCACTGTCATCACGGCAGTACAAGAGATCCCACAAGCCTCCATGGGGTTCTCCCCATTTGAATTACTATATGGCCTCATCTTAGACATCAACAGAGAAAATTGGGAGGAGGGACCTTCACAAAGTAAAAGTGAAATTCAATACGTTCTTAACCTGAGTGCAAAACTTCACACACTGGGTCAGTTAACAGAGGAAAATTTGTCACTGGGAGATCAAGTGCTCTTATTATTACCCACATAAAGCTCCAAATTACTAGCAAGGGCCCTTTGAGGTCACACAAAAATTCAGGAAATGGGGTACGGCGAACAGAGAGGCAGGGCACTGCAGATCTCCTAAAACCATGGAGAGAGGTGGTCCCTATGGCTTTGGTGATGGTAGAGCTGAAGAGGGAAGAGCTGGGACCAGAAGTGACTCTAAAACATCATCCTGTGGAGACCACCTATCACCATCCCAAATCACAGAAGTTGCCAAGTTGCAATCAGAATTTTCTGACATGTTTTTGCTTCTACCCGGTCACACAAATCTCATAGAGCACCATACCCAGACATCCCGGAGGTGGTCATAAGCAGCCAGTCTGAATCATTTGCACTGAACACAAAAAACAAGTGGTTTGGGAGAAACTCATGGCCATGTTCGATATGGGGGTAATCAAGGAGTTCCACGGCGACTGGTCCAGCCCCATGGTCTTGGTTCCTAAGGCTGACAGATTGGTTCGATTCTGTGTGGACTTTAGAAAAGTCACCGTGGTTTCTAAATTTGATGAATATCCAATGACATGCATTGACGAACTGCTTGATTGGTTAGGCTCAGCAGGCTTTTATTCAACACTGGATTTCACTAAGAGATATTAGTAATAAAGAAAGTAATAAAGGAAGCACTGTTGCATGTCTGCCTCCCGTTTCCTCATTCAACTTTGAACCCCGAGAGTGTTACCAGGTCAAATTAAAGAAGAGACACAAGAAAGGGCCTTTTAGTGTTTGCTTTGATTTCAGAGCAGAAATAATAGCAGAATGGTCCCTGTAAATTTGAGTCTCGTGATGGAAATATAATGAGAACAGGGGCTGCACAGGACCACACTTATGAAGATAATGCATCATATAACTGAACATAGTGTTTTGGGCAGACATTTCAGAAAAGGGCTGATTTTTTCTCAGGGCTAGGCATAATTTTATCTACAATTTAAAAAAATAATAATAATAACTGCCAGAATTCGGACCTTCTGCAATCCAGAGAATAAACCAAAAATGATTACTATTCATAGTACGTAAAGATTCATTTAAGTGGACACAATTAATAAATAATGCTCATTAAGTGCACTGTTACATTGATAAGTCATTATAGTAGCATTATAATGATAATGTAATTGTTGAACATGTGTCATGAGTGGTCTTTCTTATTCCTTTCAAATCTATAATGTTATATAACAAAACAACAGATTCAGAAACTCTCATGTGACTATCATGTGGCTAAACTCACAAAGGAACAATTTCTTAATATATATCATCCTTTTATTGAAATCAACCAACATTAATATCTTAATTAACATGTTACTGTTTAATACCAAAGAAAAGCAAGACAAAGAGGTGAGGCAATTATGACAATAACCTCAGAAATTTGTAAACAACCAGTATAAAAGTGCAAAATGTTATGAGCACATTTGTTTATGCCTATAGGTTATGTATAATTGGTTAACACTTGAGAAGTGAAATCTGGGATGGAAATTGCACTTGTTAATTATTAATGTAGTCTCTGTAAGAAGATCATAAGCAAGCAGTGATCAGCCAGACATAAGACAGAAAATCACAAGTGTCAAAATGCAATAAGCTAGAAGGAAATCGAAATTATTTTATATGAATACAGAATTCTTAGGACATTAGAGTGCATTACATAATTACCAGATGCAATTTTATCACAGAATCATTTAATCAGTACAGAAGCATTTATACATTGCAGCATGTTCAAAAAGCCATTAAAAATAGATATTTGCTTTTAAATAACACATTTAATTTATAACACATTTTAATACTTACAAGAAAAAAAAACCCACCAAAATAAATAATTTATTATATTGAAAAATATATTGTCTGTTTATGTGTAATTAATGAAGCAGTTTAGGTAAGCACTGTCTATAGTAGTCAACGTTAAAGCATATGGGTTATGTCCAGTGGCAGTGTACATTAGTTTCACAATTCAGTAAGGCTTGTATAGCATCAGCGGTTAATGCAGTTAGATCGTTATCATGACAGATTACCTCATGATGAACTTTATTTTGCAATTAAAAGTAGATCTTGATGAATTAAACCGACAACAACTTGTGTCACTAAATTAAGTTAAAATCACAACGTAACGGATAGTTCATCGGATGTTTTTCTATTATGCCATATCTTCTTTTTGAAGAGTTGAATAAGAATCAGTGAACCCAGTAATGCATTAACTGGCGCACTGCATCTATTCCAAATTCTTATGTAAAGTAAAAAACAAACAAATAATGTATTATGAAAAGTATTATGATATTATATATTTGCCCTTTTGACCATTGCTACCATCTACTGTATCCACTATGCTTATGGCTGCTTCTGACAAGGTAATGTTATGTTCATGGTGGCATCCTGTGACTCTGTAAGGGGGCGGTCAGCCATCTCACGCTCATTCTGTCTGCCGTTCTCTTCATTCATGTGTGATACCTCGGTGGAGGCAGCTTCAAAGCCAGGCACAGTGTTAGCCAGTTGCACCACGTGCACCTTATTGCGGCCCTTTTTACTGAGAATGCAGCTGAACACTTTCTTAAAGCCCTTGCGGAAGTGCTTGGACACCAGCGCATAGACAATGGGATTAAGGCAGGAGTTGGCGTAAGCCATGCAGTGTGAGAGCAGCCTGAATGCATAAGTGGTCTGGTTGAAGGGGAAATCTCCATACAAGTAGCACAGGATGACCACATGGTAGGGCAGCCAGCAGATGCAAAACAGCACGGTGACAATTATGATCATCTTGGTGACTTTGCGCTTGGCTCGCTTAGACTCGGACATGCCATCCAGTGGGTCAACGGCTGTCCAGAGATACTTGATTGTGCGTGTGTAAGACAGGCTGACAATGAGTACAGGGATGACATAGCCAAACACAAAGGTGCAAGTATCCAGCACTTTGCGGTTGTGTTCCTCCCAACCAGGAACACACACGTTGCTGTTTTCAAAATCAATCAGGTCATAATAGCTCAAGTAAGGGCCGGCAAAGACAAGAGACAGACCCCAAATTATCACCATGGCAACAACCGCATTACAGGGCGTTCGTAATTCTCTGGAGCGCAGTGGGTAACGAATGGCCAAATATCTGCAAAACAAGATGCAGGCAACATAAATTCATGAATTAGTCTACTTTAATTCCTTTGACATAGTTCAGAAATCATATCAACTCTTCTATATGATACAATATTTTCTTTCATTCCTATGTGACTACTTTCTGCAAATTTTAGTTCCACCAAAGTTAATGTGTAACCATATGAGATTATAGTGGCAAGATCCTGTGATGAGGAACATCACTGAGGACTGAGGATGTAATCACCAGTAGGGATTCTCAGCCTCTACTGTGACTAGCACTGTTTTCCTCACTAAATAGAGAACTGTCAAAAATAATTGCTCTTCCTCCAAAGGTAAATTCTAGGAGCAGAGAGAGAGGTGAGCATGCATACACACCTATCAACAGAGACAGCAGCAAGGGTGAAGCTGCTAGCATACATGGTGAGGTTGATGAAGAAGTGCACCACTTTGCACATGAAGGAGCCAAATACCCAGCCCTCCAGTGAGTAGATGGTGGCCTGGAAAGGCACACAGAATATAATGAAGAAGAAGTCGGCCACGCTGAGGTTGAGAATGAACAGATTGGTGGTGTTGTAGCTGAGCTGGCCGCTGCGCAGGAGCACAGCGAGCACCAGGCTGTTGCCCACTGTGCCCAGCAGGAAGATGAGTGAGAACACTACGGACACAATCACACTAGCTGCATTCAGCTGATAGCTGTCCGAGGCGTTCCAGTGGCCCATGGATTTGCTCAGATCCTCATGGTCGGACATTGTGTACCTTGGATATGAAGAAACTGTAAATGACATCCATTATTAGGCAATCAGAAGTCTGCATTCCCAAATGCATTATGCTATTTGGTAGTTTTCTTTCATTATTCAACATTCATTCAGAAGCTTGTCTAAATCAACTCTACCGTATGTTTCATGGCTTCTTTTTTTTATCATAAACACATGGAAGCTCTTTGACTGCATTGATCAGGGATGGCATATGATATGAAGTAAAATCACAAAATCACAGAAGGAGCAAGACCAGGTGTGATACTCTTCATTAGATGTGACATGTTAAAAACAAACTAGTCTGTCTACAACTATAGGTTTCAAAGTATCTTATAATGTAATGTTTGAGTAGTTGGACTATGTTTTTATTTATTTATTTTTTTGTTTAGATTTTTTATTTGGCACTTAAAGGGATCGATGGTTGCAAAAAAAAAATTGAGACCCCTTGATCTAGGGAGGGGGGAGATGTGGGGAAATGGTAGGTCGGAAAGAGACAAAAGGAAGGAGAAATAGAATGAGACACAAACAGATTATAGCAATATTAAAGCAATATTGCAGTCTCAGTAACGTGAACAGTTACTAATACAAATGGAATGTCTAACACTAGGTGATGGGATATACTAGGATGATCTGATTAAAACATGAAAGGGAGCACAACTACAAAACATCAGATTTTTCATGTTTCAAGAAGATAAAGAAAAATATTATGAGTTAGGCTCTGATACATGTAAATGGACACATGCTTATAAAAACTATTACAATATGGAGAACGTACATGTACATGAAGGTGGTTGTGTGAGTCATACAAGTTCAACGACCAGAATAAGCTGAAAGAAAAAGCAATCATACCAGTAAGTGCTGTTCAACTGTTGAACATTTTCTTCACCCTCAGAAATCGATCAAGCTGTGAAAAAAAAAGACAATCCCTTCATCTTGCATCTGCTGTAAGCAATTTTTGGTGATGTTTTAAGAGCTGTTTTTCCATATTAGTAATTTCTCACTATATGTGGTATCATGTAACCGCAGAACTTCAAAAGCATAAAAATAATGAATTCTTTATAGACATAGGGAGTGGTAGTGCTGCAGCTTAGCAGTCATTTGGTGCTGAAAACTGGCTTAAAGCACAAAGAGATAGGACTGAACATTTCCAGTCAGTATATAATATTCACAAACATTATGTAAAATACCAAAGATCTGTGCTGTGGTGAGATTTTAGAAGGCATGGGAGAGAAAAACTTTAAAGGATTTTCAAAATGAATGAGGTTTACAAAAAGAAGGATATTGCACTTCCATGTGCAAAATTTAAAGAAACATAAAAAGGCACTTCAATGTGATGCAGTAGTCACCACAGTTATACTGTATTTATTAAAAAAAGCGAGGTGATATGATGTCAGACCTTATGCGTAATTCAAACGGAAAAGAAACATTCAAAACAGCAAGGTTTGTGCTTGCTCCTGATGCTAATTATTGTTTGGTAGTTTATGATGGTTTCTTCCTCAGTGCTTTTCTCTACAGAGTGACTGCATATTGATGTGCATAAATGCTGCTGCAGTAACACAATATAGTGGGTAAACAAGGCAAGAACATAGTACTGCTTAGATTTTTATTAATATTTTATATGCAATATTCATCGATTAGAATTTACCTCATGCATATATGTTAAGTTATTTGCAATATATCAGTAAAATCCTTTGTTTGTGAGATGAGGAAATTAAAGAATATCTTGTCAAATCAGCCGCCTTAAGCATGTGAATGCATTTGCTGAGAAATCTGTGGATTTGGGGAGTGGATTAGATATGGGGGAAGGGTGGGTGGGAAAGAGAAAAGAAGAGGGAGAAATGGGGGAAAGCAAAGAAAAAAGAAGGGAGACAGTAAAAAAAAGAAGCAGCAAGTGAAAAAGGCAAAAATAAATAAATAAATAAAAACAAACAATGTCAGGTGATTGCTCTGTTTTTGTGTTCAACAAGGCAATAACCAATCCGTATTCCCACCTACACAAACCTTGTGAATGTTAGTCATAGTAATACATGTACAGTAACTAAAGGATATAAATATGTAACACAAGATGTCAGGCTCAGACAAATATGGATTTAATTTCATAACAGTGCCTTTAAAAGGTTTTCCCCTAAACAATGGTGATGGAGGGTTTCATTTGCTAAATCATCATATTTTGTAAAATAATGATTAGCATTCCATTAGTATTGAGCCACGTGGCATGTGATTAAGTGCTCTGACAGCTCTAAGAGATGAAGGTGCCTCTTGAGTCAACGACGAAATGAATAGCCAATGTATTAGTTTTAGTCCACCATGCTCCTTGAGTATATCTTCTGTTCAGCTTCCTCACTTGGACCCCTTTGACCACTTTCTCTCTTCATCTCTGGTAGTGTCTGTTTAACAACTCAAAGCTGCTCCTGTGCCTGTGACAATGAGTTAACACTTATGGCAAGTACTGTAATTCCTCCTCACAGCTTAGTGCTGGCTACACCAGAGCACAATGTGATCTGGATTCTCCGGGGAAGAGGGATAACTGATCCCCCTAATAAACCACAAATCCTGTTGACAGCAGAGCATCATCCGTTGAATTTACCACACCAAAAATATGATGCTTCTGTATGAATAAAACAGTAATTAATCAGTCCTGCTCAGTGCTTTGGACTAAAGCAAATCTTTACATAAGATGAGCAAAATGGAATACTGTATGTCTAATAGCCAAATTTAATTCAACACTGTATACACATGCATACATTACCATATAAATTCACTGACAAGTCGAAGAAGCCATGATATGCTCTGATGAATAGCAAGATTCCTACCCAGCATTACAACAAGAAAATAAGAAACACCACAGAAAAAAAAAATATATTAAATTTGTTTCAGGATCCTTTACTTACTCAGATAATAGATGCACCATAACTAATTTTTCACTGGTGATGTTCATTTCCATGTCCATATCCTGTATTCCACTCTTAAAAGGTTGAAATTTCAGATTTTAGTTTAAACTTAAACGGCATCTCTTTCTCTCCTTATTACTATTCTGCCACGGTGTGTTTCTCTGTCCATCTCTGCCTCATTCTGTCTACCTCTCTCCCTCTCTTGCTTTCATATAGAAGCTCCTCCTCATTCTGCTCAGTGTTCACACATCACTGCAGAAAGAAAGCAGTAACAGAATAAAGGTGCAGTGCTTCTACCCACTCACACACACACACACACACACACACACACACACACACACACACACACACACACACACACACACACACACAGAAGAGTAAATGACAGAAATTTGAAATATAACTCCTGAAGAATAGTTTCTACCAGACCTCAGCAGTTGCCTTTGAGCCAGCCACTTGACAAACCCAGAGATCTATCATAACACTATGTCTCCCAATGCTTGGAATGCTGTCTATAGTATGTCTGTATCTACTGCACCTACAGGTACAGCCATTATTTAGTTAAGGGTCAGGAGCAACTCTGATACTGTATTAGAGATACAACTCACATTTGCCACAGCTGTGTTGTCGACCAGTGTGTATATTTTTTTCTGTGTTTCTTATATTTGGACTGCATAAAGCATGGATTGATATGCATTGCTTCACCAGATGGTACCATTATTGAGGTTATTGGTGTTTCTAGTGTACTAGAACTGACCTCGACCTTGGTACTTCTGCATCTGCAATTGCAGCCAGTATGCTCATTCTTTTACCAGGTTACAGCTTCAGTGCGCTTGAACGCATATGAGAAACAGCCATTGAGAGTCTGAGAGTCTGTTGCTGTATGAAAGGCAGCTGTACTAATCTCCTCTGAGTTCTCCACTTCATTGCACTGTTATATTTCGACTAACAGCTGTTGCATTTCAATTCATTCCAAAATCGAAAAGGTACTCGCTCTGTCTCATTTCACTGGCCTGAGCAGCTGAGCCTTTTGCCATTTTCCATAATTTTCCTGCCGCAACAATGCAGCAAAGAGGCTTACTTTAATATTTTCTATTATATGTAGAAGGATCTCTGTTGTACATGGTTATTACAGTTTTAAAAAATATTGCTATTTTTTATTTATAATTTGTTTTGTATTTTGGTTTTCAATTTCAGTTTTAATTCAGTTTTAATGGTGCATAGTTTTGATTTCATTTTTATCTTTCGAAAATCATTACTTTTAGTTGTAGTATTGTATTAGTTATTAATATCATGGTAATCATACTAAAAAAATCTCAAATTAGGCTCTGTCTTTTCCTACTGTTAGGGTTTCTCCCCGCGCTGTTCGCTGAAGCAGGCGAGCAGCGCACTTCCGCAGTCACAGACTCTCATTTCGTTTACGTCGCCACATGTTTCTTTGTTTTGGTTTATGTCATGTCTCCGCCCCTGAATGTTTATTGGTTCTCTGCCATATGTGTGTCAGGTGTTTTAAGTTAACTTCTTGTTTCATTCATGTATTTAAGCTTTTTGTTTCTTCGCCTCAGCGTGAACTATTTGTACGAGCACCACGTTTCGACACTTACCAAGCGGATTATTACAGACTATGATTTCTGTTTTTTTGGAACTTTGCTTGTCTTTTGGATTACGGATTTTTGACTCTCCCAAGTGTTTGCTAGTCTAGTTACTTTTATCTATAGTCAGTACCAAGCCTTTGTTACCTGGACTGTTTATACGTGTTTTGGATCTTTTGCTATGTTTCTCGACCTCAGATTATGACCCTGCCCTTTGAATACTTTTGCCTGTTTTTTGATTTTGCTGTCGCTTCACGTTTTTCCCTGTTCCGTTAATTTTGGTTACGTACCTAATAAAGTGACATTTTCCCCTGCACATGCATCCAGCTCCCATTCCTGTATTCTAACAGAATGCTTTGCCAAACATGGATGCAGCAGGGAAATGGGGGCATGCCGTGCCGAGTTTTTTGGTCCCGCGTTCGATTCAATTCTTTTTCCCCAATTGACATTTATTTATCCCCCCAACACCTATGATGTCTTTTCCGTTTACCCCCAGTGTTTTCTCCTGCAGGTGCAAATTTATTTTCTTAGTTTGGAGGATCCCAAGCCCGACGAGAAGTAGTGGCTGGGGTTCCTCCTGTCCCGCTTAGTTGCCTCAGCTTGCCAGTGGGCAGAGCTTCACCTGGCCAATGGATCTAACAAGCTGAGTACCGTTTCTGGGTTTGTCGAACTGTTGATCCAAGTGTTCAGGAGTCCTGACTTTGTGCCCAACCTCAATATTTTCTTGAGGGATTGCCTGTCTGATCAGCCCAGCCGGCCATTCATCGCGCACTATGGGAGGGAGCTGGCCGACATGGCGGCCTGCACCTCTCAGCCCCTGACACACTCCACAGGAGTGTGTGACCGAGGGCTGCATCCGACAGGCCAAACTACGATGCCCCACCTGTGTGAAACAGGGGATAGAAGGCTCCTATTTTTGCTCACAGGAGTGCCCACAAGTGACTCCACATGCGAGCACCCCCAGAGCTCCAGCCAGAGATCCAGCAGATGGTCTCCTCAGCAGAGCTCCAACTGGAGGTCAACCTGGCGACCTCCAGCCCAGAGCTTCAGCCGGAGATCCAGCCGACGGTCTCCTCAGCGGAGCTCCAACTGGAGGTCAACCTGGCGACCTCCAGCCCAGAGCTTCAGCCAGAGATCCAGCCGATGGTCTCCTCAGCGGAGCTCCAACTGGAGGTCAACCTGGTGACCTCCAGCCCCAAGCTCCAGCCAGAGATCCAGCAGATGGTCTGCTCAGCGGAGCTCCAACTGGAGGTCAACCTGGCGACCTCCAGCCCAGACCTTCAGCCAGAGATCCAGCCGATGGTCTCCTCAGCGGAGCTCCAACTGGAGGTCAACCTGGTGACCTCCAGCCCTGAGCTCCAGCTAGAGACCCAGCAGATGGTCTCCTCAGCGGAGCTCCGACTTGGGTCAACATGGCAATCTCTGCTCCAGCCTTGTTACAGCCAGAGGTCCAAGGGATGACCTCCGCTCAAGCCAAATGCATGCCGGAGGTCCACAAGGAGACCTCCGCTCAAGCCATGTTCCTGCCAGAGGTCCACGGGATGACCTCCACTCAAGCCGCGTCAGTGCCGGAGGTCCACGGGATGACCTCCTCCCAAGCCAAGTTCATGCCGGAGGTCTATGGGATAACCTCCTCTCAAGCCACGTTCATGCCAGAGGTCCACGGGATGACCTCCTCTCCAGAACCATGTCCAAGTCCATGTCCATGTCCAAGTCCATGTCCTAGTTCACGCACAAGTTCATGCCCCAATCCATACCCCAGCTCATGCCTCAGCTCATGCCCCAGCTCATGCCCCAGCTCATGCCCTAGTCTATGCCCAGATCCATGCCCACGTTTCTGTCCAGGGTTATGCCCTGGTTCACGTCCAAGTTTTTGCCCTGGTCCATACCCCGGTTCATGCCTCGGTTCAAACCCCAATTCCTGCCCGAGGCCGACCAGGCGGCCTCCAAAGCGAAGCTCCCATCCAAGTTCCCGTCCAAGCTCCCGTCCAAGCTCCAAGCTAAGCTCCAGTTCAGGTTTCAGTCCAGATTCCTGTCCAGGTCCCAATCCAGGCCCTTGTCCAGGTCCCTGTCCAGGTCCCAGTCCAAGTTCCAGTACAAGTTGCAGTCCAAGTTCCAGCCCAAGTTCCTGCCAGGGGCCGACCAGGCAGGCCCCAAGGCCAAGTTCCAGTTCAAGTTCCAGTCCAAGTTCCAGTCCAAGCTCCAAGCCAAGCTCCAGTCCAAGTTCCAGCCAGAGGCCGACCAGACGGCCTCCAAAGCCAAGTTCCAGGCCAAGTTCCAAGCCAAGTTCCAAGCCAAATTCCAAGCCAAGTCCCAAGCCAAGTTCCAGTCCAAGTTCCAACCAGACGGCCCGCCACGCTCCATTCATGCCTGGGGCTGACCAGACAACCCGCCACACTCTGCTCACACCTGTGGCCGACGGGATGGCCAGCCACATTCCGCTCACGCCTGTGGCCGATGGAACGGCCTGCCACGCTCCGCTCACGCCTGAGAACTATGGACTATGCCTGCCTTGGGACCTGGGGGGCAGAGATTGCTATCTTGCCCGGGGGCCCAGGTCCGCCAGAGGGGTCAACACTTTGGGGGGGGCCTCTGTGCAGGTGAGCAGCGCACTTCCGCAGTCACAGACTCTCATTTCATTTACGTCGCCACGTGTTTCTTTGTTTTGGTTTATGTCATGTCTCCACCCCTGTATGTTTATTAGTTCTTTGTTTTGGTTCATGTCATGTCTCCGCCTCTGAATGTTTATTGGTTCTGTGCCTTATGTGTGTCAGGTGTTTTAAGTTAACTTCTGGTTTCATTCATGTATTTAAGCTTTTTGTTTCTTCGCTTCGGCGCGAAGTATTTGTACAAGCACCACATTTCGACACTTACCAAGCAGATTATTATGGACTATGATTTCTGGTTTTTTGGAACTTTGCTTGTCTTTTGGATTATGGATTTTTGCCTCTCCCAAGTGTTTGCTAGTCTAGTTACTTTTGTCTATAGTCAATACCAAGCCTTTGTTACCTGGATTGTTTATACGTGTTTTGGATCTTTTGCTACGTTTCTCGACCTCGGATTACGACCCTGCCCTTTGAACACTATTTGTCTGTTTTTTTATTTTGCTTTCGCTTCACGTTTTTCCCTGTTCTGTTAATTTTGGTTACGTACCTAATAAAGTGCCTTTTCCCCTGCACATGCATCCAGCTCCCCTTCCTGTATTCTAACACCTACCTATTAATTTCGACATTAGCACTCCACTGCTGCTAAATCGTTTAAAATACAAAAACAAAAGTTTTATTCTCTGAAATTCTATTTAGTTTTCCTTTGTATTGCAGGTGGACCTTATAGTTGCAGTGAGTTTTCAATTTGGAAATTTTCATTTTTTTAATTTCAGTAAAGTTTTTTCACTAATAATTTCAGTTTATGTGATAGTTTTTGTTATAAAGTTGGAAAAAAAAAGTTACAATAGAAAAGTAGCTACTATTAACTAGCACGACATCCATATGCACAATTTTGGAGAAATACCAGACTAAATATACTGTATGAAACTATATGAAATTATTTATATTTTATTTCTCCTAGAGGAGTCATGTCTTGGATTGTTCAGAATGACAGGTTAGAAAACACTGGACTTCATTTATCAATCTTTTAGTAAAATTTGCACTGGATTTGCAAATGTTTCATTAATGCTGAATTTCTTCTTATTCGTGTTTACATGCTGATGAATTCCAATCACCCATAAATTACATTAGTTAGTCTTCTTGTTCATAAATTAACACACACTAAAGAGCAATGAGAGAAAGAGCAACATTTTTCCAAACACACAGGATGAGCAATTTAGAACTAAATCTGTTCATATCCAGCTTGATAAGTGAGGCCTATTATCTGAAAGCCACATCTGTAGCATCAGCATGCAAACAAGGTGGTTTAGTGTTTTTTTTTCTAGTGATGCACTACTAGCAACTGAAAAAAAAAATTCTAAACAAAGCATAAACAAAACTTAATATGCTGTTTGATGTCCATTAGTTATCTCTGGTCTTCATGGAACAGCTCTGAATAGTTATGCCTGAAGGCCGGGAGACAAAGATGGTTCAGGTCACTGTGTTGAATGTTATCGCTTTGCTAAGGGACAATGGATACCTAGCGGTGTTGCGAGGGTGGAGACAATACAGAAACTGATTACTTGATTCAGTTAAACTATGTGCGACATGAAAGAGAGTTTACTGTTATCTCTCCTTTGCTCCATATTGTACAAGATCTATTTCAGGAGATGTGAAAAGCTAGATACCTGATTTTTATCACATTATGTTCATTCATTTTTTCTCAGTCATTTCCCTCAGAATGATAAGTATGAGCCGTAAGTTATTATTGCAAGGTTTCCCTTTAATACCTTTAAAATTAGCCACGAGCTACGTGGGTAGGTTTCACTGCTGCAGATGACTTTTAAATATTGGCTGTTATGCAAAATGCCAGGTAGGACAGTTATACATTTTACCGAGTGGGTAGATGACCGAAATATTATATTTAAGATGTTAAACCTGTATCCGCTCACACATTAAAGTCTTTGCTAATGATGTTGAAAATAAACAAGTAAAGAAATAAAAGCATTAAATAGAGCTACCAGTAAGATTCCACAACATGGTCTGAGCACACACCTACTTCTATGCTAGAAGGACATTTTATTTAATCAAGCTAAAATCTCCTTAATCTCTTCCTGACGTTGTATTTTGGGTAGAAGTTTACGTTCCTGAAGTATTTCCTGAACAGCTTTCACCTACAGAGCACCTCAGAGAGTTACATGATTTTAGTTTCAAAATTGTGGTAATTAGCTTAAATTGTTTTGCCACTTCTGTTCTAATCTTCAATCCTTTTAACCAAATAGGACAATACACAAACACCATCTGCACCAAAAAGGGGGAGGAAATAAATAAATAAAAACATTTTTAATATGCTGTCATGGCAACACATTTAGCAAAAAGTAGGCCAACTAATATTTCTGCATATAGTGGGTATAGAAAAGAATCACCCCCCTTTGAAAAAAACAGTATCACTGAGTTGGAAAAAGGATCACCCCCTTGCTTTAATTTGCCTTAATTTTTTAATTACAGCCTTTAGTCTGTTGGGATATGTCTCTACTAACTTTGCACACTCATCTTTGCAGAACTGCTCAAGTTCAGTTAAATTTGATGGTGACCGTTTGTGGACTACAGTCTTCAAGTCATTCCACAGATTTTCAACGGGGTTTAAGTCTGGGCTCTGACTAGGCCATGCAAGGACATTCACCTTTTTCTCCTTCAACCACTGTGTGATCAGTTTTGCTGTGTGCTTTGGGTCATTGTCATGTTGGAAGGTAAACCTTTCGATTGACAACTTTCTGGCAGAGGGCAGCAGATTTTCCTCAAGTGTTTGATAGTATTTTGCCCCATCCATTTTCCTTCTATCCTGAAAAGTGCTCCAGTCCCTGCTGCAGAGAAACACCCCCATAACACCCCCAGGATATTACCACTTCCATGCTTTACTGTAGGAATGGTGTTATTTGGATGGTGAGCTGTATTGGATTTCTGCCAGACATATCATTTGGTGTTGAGGCCAAATAATTCATCTGACCATAACACCTTTTTCCATGTCGCCTCAGAATCTTCAAGGTGCGTTTTGGCAAACCTCAGTCGTGGGTGGCTTTTTTCTTGCAACCCTCCAATACAAGCCACATTTGTGGAGAATTTGTGATATTGTTGTCACATGCACACAATGGCCACTCTTTGTCATAAATTCCTGAACTGCTTCAGAGTTGCTGTAGGCCTCTTGGTAGCCTCTCTGACCAGTTTCCTCCTGGCTCTTTCATCCAGTTTGGAGTGACGTCCTGATCCACTTCTTAATAATAGACTTCACTGTGCTTCTAGGCATTGATAAAGCCTTTGAATTTTTTTTGTATCCATCTCCTGACTTGTGCCTGTCCACAACTTTATCCCGGAGATCTTTTGATCTTGGCCTTGCCACCCATAGTTGATTGTTTGCTTCAGTTGCACTACCAAGGACTGAAAAATGCTCCAGAAAAGCTCTTTTCATGCTGAGCTAATCAAAATTACCTCAGCTGATCACAGTTGAAAGTCAAATGGCTTTGTGTGCCATTGAGAAGGTGATTAGCTACACCTTATTGAGTTTACAAGTCATTTTTAGGAGGGGGGTGATCCTTTTTCCAACTCAGTGATTCTGTTTTATTTATTTATTTATTTATTTATTTATTTATTTATTTTCTGACATGTTGGTGTTATGTCTTTCACTTGGATGTTATAAGTTGCACTGAGTAAATACAGCTGGATAAAACAAAAACTGTGTCCGTCTTCATTTCAGGCTGAAAAGCAACAAAATGTGATTATTTTGAAGGGGGGTGATTCTTTTCTATACCCACTGTACATCGAAGTATACAATATTATGTATGTATGTATGTATGTATGTATGTATCTATCTATCTATCTATCTATCTATCTATCTATCTATCTATCTATCTATCTATCTATCATGTTCATAATCCTTGTGGTCATCAATAAAATACATAATAAATTTCATGCCTAAATGATCTATGTTGTGGCCTTGACACTAATAAAGACACATTATTTAAGTCTTAGGTCTCTATTCAACCTTGACTACTTGTTGCTATGACTACATAAAAGAGTTTTTAACTGTGCACATTTTTGAACTGCTGATTTGCGTACTGCTGATGACTAGTGATGCATTAACAGATGTATTGGTTTAACAGATTTACTTCAGGTTCTCAGAAAGCAGGTGATGGAGGCCTGGACTCTCCTGAAGTGGAAAAGTGGAAATCCAAACATTACTGGAACCCTGTCACATTCAAGGAGAACCATCAAATTCTGCTTCTCACAGATGCTGCTGTCCTTTAAGTAGATAAAAAGAACCCAAGTGAACAAATGAGACAAAAATATTATAATTGGTCATTTACTTATTGAGGAAAATGATCCAATATTCCATATCTGTGAGTGGCAAAAATCCTCTAGGATTAACAGTTAATTTGAAGGTGAAATTAGAGTCAGGTATAACAGATAAATACAGAGTAAAAACACTGAATCTATTTTGTGAGATTAAAAACTGACTTTATATGCAACACTCCCTGGATCAGTTTTTAAAATTAGATTTATAGTACTGTGAAAGTGGCTGTTTTAAATGGAAAGTTGATTTAGCATGGAATCAACAGTTTGCCCCCAAATAATACATTAATATATCTACATTAGCAGAATCAAGAGGAGCGAACCATTTTAAAATCATGTTTTTCAGTGAGGGGGTGGGGATACTACTAATAGGCAAATAGCCTGAGATAGGGGTTTCCAAACTAGGGGTCACTTCATTTTCAAATGGGATTGTGAGAGCATCCTCTCTTTTGTTTTATACATTCTACATTTTACAAATTAATATTATAAATATCACTCTGTTTTGAAAGTCTGGGAGTAACATTCAAACAAGCCACATTTAAATGCGAGTGAGTGTACGTGTTGTTTTAGTCTTTTCACTATCCTGACATGCTGTAATAGCGTGGGAGTTTAATAATAAAAATAAACAAATTTCCCCTTTCACAAAAGAGCATTATGTCACAAATCACATATTTAGGTACTATTATAGACCATTACTGAGTACTAACACTAACACCTACTGAAAGGTCTGTCTTCTGGGTTTTCTAGATTAGTAAATACTTTTAAATGTACGGTCAGATTTTTTTTTTTTTTTGAGATGCAGCTCATGACAACAATCACGATGACAGTGGAAAGTTTTAAAGCGAAACAGAGCTCGTCAGTGTATTTGACATCGCTGGGCATGAAATCACTAAACATTTTGCAGTTTGACTTGGAAACCTGACAGATAAGGATGTATTGGCTCTGATGTGCCAACTGTTTTGAATGTCATGTTTGATATCTTATTTATCAATTGAAGCTGTGCTTTTTGAAAAGCTGTATCAAGAATTGCAAGCTCACACTTCCCACTTCACTCATTATACAGAGCAAGGAATATTCCTTTGGTTTTTAGTCACTTACATTACACATATGCTACTGACATTTTTTTTTTTTTTTTCAAATGTTACACTAGTCCTAAATTAAATATATGGAATTAGTAAAATTGTAGGGTGGTCAAGGCCTGGGGTTGCAGAAAATTTGGGGTTGTTTGCCCAAAAAGTTTGTGAAAGCCTAGCCTATATGCAGAGGTGGACAGTAACAGAGTACATTTACTTGAGTACTGTACTTAAGTACACTTTTTGAGTATCTGTACTTTACTTGAGTATTATCTTTTCTGGAAACTTGTGACTTGAACTTCGCTACATTTGAAAGACAAATATCGTACTTTTCACTCCACTACATTTCTGTCAAGGTCCTCGAGTCGAAAATCATTACTATGTAGCAGCTTTGAAAATCAGCTTTGAAAATCTTTTTTTTTCTTCTTTAAAACGTGATTGTTTTTTTTGCACGTGACAAACAGTCTATCAATAATCACTCTTGTAGGGTCACGTGTTGTGAAGTTCATTGATTTCCCAGCATGTTTTGAACACTGATCAGTTGGCAAAATGGAAGAAGACGGTTCCTCGGCGCAGCGCGCGCACCCATGGCCGTACTTAAAAAGCATGTTCCAGTTTTCTGAAAAGGTCAAAGATTCTTTTCGTTTTAGATGTTTGCTTTGTTTGCCTAAAACAAAGCAAATCTCAGCCTTCAAAAACTCACCGTCCAACCTGCAGAAGCATATTGAGGTATGTAAACTTTTAATTTCTTGTGAAAGCTTGAAATTGTCTGTGCTTTAGAGCTAAAGTTTCAGTATGAAGTCTGGTCGGTCAAATGATTTACTTGCTATGGCAAGCCTTGTGGATACATCGCTTACACATAGGTAAGGTTCGACAATGACGTTAGTTAGCATGGAAAAGCGTGAATTCAAATGTAAATGAGTTTAAGAGTTAAATAAGTTAATATCTTGTAACTTTTATAGTTTTTTTTGTTACCTTGCATAATTACTATAGTTATGTGTAGAGCTGCACGATTAATCATAAAAAGATCGCGATCTCGATTCGAACACCCACACCATCTCTTTCCTAAATGATAACGATTCACCCGTCTATTAAAACTTTGACAAAAATCACACCGGAACATTCAAATCTGCGTTGGTGCTGCCCCTGAGCCACAGAGAGAGCAGTTAGCATTTCTATAGGTTTTTTAACATTCTAAAAGCTCTTTATTCCACAGACACTACAAGCTAGTCAGTGAATTCAGTAGGTTGCTTCAGAGGCATAAAGTATTGTAAGCATTACATACAACAATGCAACAATAATAAAACAGTGTTTTGACATAAAAGGAAATTTGCTTTTGATACTTAAGTACTTTTAAAAGCAAGTATTTCTGTACTTTTACTTAAGTAAAAATCTGTCTTTACAACTTTCACTTGTAATGGAGTAATATGTGACCAGTAGTATCTGTACTTTCACTCAAGTATTGGAGTTGTGTACTTTGTCCAACTCTGCCTATATGCACATGTAGTTACTGCAGGTCTATTTGTACTATTTGTATAATTATGTTAATTTACATATTGTGATATATATATATATATATATATATATATATATATATATATATATATATATATATATATATATATATATATATATATATATATATATATTTTTTTTTTTTTTACAATGCATTCAGACACCTTGAGCTTTTATTCATTATTGACAAAGCTACAGTATGTGATCTATAGTAGTAACTAAGCTCTGCAGCATTAATGTATATTTACAGTATCTGATCATAGACATCCCTATAGTCATCAATCTTTAAAGTCCTTAACAATTAAGGAGCTGTAGCACAACTTCTGCAGGTAATCATCTTCTACCAGTTTCTACATCTGTGATAAAGTTGAACCATCCTTAAAATGGCACAATGTCTGTGGTAAGTTTGTACATCTACTTGCCTGTTAATTGGTAATTAAAGCACATATTTTTTGCCTGCCTTTAGATAAACACAATCGGCTATGCCCATACTTCTTTACATTTTATTTTCCATTGCTTTTTATGCTGAGAGTCTGCATCTCTAAGTCTTGTTTGCCAAACTACACAAACTACCTCAATTCATGACCATTCGCTATACCTTGTCCGACATGCATAACACACTAACATTTTGTCTGGATTATGTGCAGATGAGCTTGCCCATAACGTTGACATTTTATTCATTACTAATCATTTATATTTATTAAAGTCATATAGTCACAGACATTCATTGTTTATAGTCGTTTCTATTTTTTTTTTCTTTTCAGGTCCCTTTCATATTCTTTGGACTGCATTTATGTTTTTAGATATCTGCAAGTATCTTCCAATGTTATAAGTATATCAAAATGAATAAGGTTTTCTCAACGTTTATGATTTAACAGTTTGCATATGCCTCCTAATAATCATTAGAGCATCAGTATGAACATCTATTAATGTTTTATTCTTTCCATAGTTGATGAATTAATATTAATAAATAAAGATTTGCCACCAGTCTTGATGACATGCAAGGGGTATTAACTCTGTAATTTTAATGACCTCCACTTACAGTATCTTCGAGACCTCTGGAGTCATTAGTAAAACCAAGAGGTTTTGAGCTTTGTGACTATGAAAGGGTAAGGAGTTTTGTGAAACTTCCAAAGTTCCTTGTCTAATTTCTGTTAGATTTATTTAGATTTAGATAGATCCGTTAATTTCTGCAAGGCTGTCCTAAACCTTTTGAGAGACCATTACTGCCATAGAAACTTAGATACATGTGTCAAATAAAAGGAAACAAACATGTAATTAATGTTAATTAATCTTCTGGTCAGATAAACATGAGAAGGTTTCCTAACTCAAAACTGTAAACATATTATAAGATAATCCATTTTCTTTTCTTCCTGTACTGACTGTCTATCACAGTATATAAGAGTTGAAATTAATGAATATGAGCTGAAAGTGCAGGCTTTCAGCTTCAATTTAAGGGTATTTAAATGTAAATCAGGTGAATGGAGGGACCAAAGTAATTGGACAACTGGCTGCACAGCTGTTCCATGCCAAGGTGTGTGTTATTCCCTCATTATTTCACTTGGATTTCAAACAGATAGAAGGTGTAGAGTTGATTTCAAGTGTGGCTTTGCATTTGAAATCTGTTGCTCTTAACTCTCAATATGAAGTCCAAAGATCTGTCATTGAAGCAAGCTATCACCAGTATGAACAATCAAAACAAACCCATCCGAGAGACAGGTGTTCGCCAAATCAAATATTTGGTATTTTTAAAAAAAGAAAGAACACACTGGTGAGCTAAGGAACACCAAAAGGCCATGAAAGACCTGTGAACTGTGGTGGTTGAAAATATTTTTTTCCCTGGTGATGTAAAACCCCTTCACAACAGTTTCCCAGATCAAGAACACCCTCCAGGAGGTAGGCGTATCTGTGTCAAAGTCAACAATCATGAGAGAAGTTAAACCAGAGTGAATACACAGAGCTTACCACAAGATGTAAACTGTTGGTAAGTATAGCGTTCTTTCATCTCAGAAATATTTCAAGGATAAGAAATATAATGTCACTACATGATGCAGAAACACTGCTTCATGCTTTGGTTACTGCTACGGTGAATTATTGTAATGCCTTACTGTCCTGATGCTCCAGTAGGTGCATAAACATGCTCCAGTTAGTCTAGAATGCAGCAGCAACATAGTCCTTAGTAGAACAAGAAAATATCACCCCACATCTCCCCCAGGCATCTTGTCCACACTGCATTGGATCCCAGTAAAATTTCGCATTGATGGTAAAATACTGCTATTGACTTATAAAGAATTCAATGGTCTCAAATAATCAAGGCTACAACAGGGGGAAGAGCTTTCTCTTACAAAGTCCCATAGTAGGAACAGCCTTTAAAAAGTGACTGAACACAGTGAAAACAAATTTGTTTAGTCAAGCCTTTTTGTTAGAGATATAGAGAGAGAGAGATGAGAGAGATGTACCTTTATTGATGTGATTCCTACACCGTTCACCCAAATTCGGAAGTATATACTCTCAAATTAAAGCTGAAAGTTTGCAATTAAACTTTCAAAACACAACACTAAACACTTTTAAATTAAATTCATTATTTAATTTCAACTGCTACATATATTGTGGTAGACAACTAAAATAACAATAACGTTGTCAATGTAATGTCAATGCATATAAACCAAAGTTTACCTTTCTGATGTGATTTACATCTCTGAGTCTCCACAATCTGGGGCATATTTAATGATGTCATGAGTGTTGCATGTCATGCAGAGCAGGAACCTTGAATGTCTGTGCTTATAACAGGCACACTTCAGAGCTTGACTTTATTTTTGACAGTTACTAAACCTGTGGCATTTCTTTAGCGATGCAGTGACCTCTGGCAAGATTGTTTATGTTGAGATTAAAATAATTTATTCTGCTGCCTCAGAATTTATGCTGCTGCTCAAATGGGCAATAACTTTGTAAGCACTGAATACCTGTCTGATGAGAACTTGAGGACTCCAGGTTTGTTTCTTTGCGCTATAAAACTCTGAAGCTATAAAAAACAATTTGTGCCTGGGCCAATAAGTAAAGATGAATATCCTTTATATCCAACCTGTTACCCTTCTGACCAGCAGATCAGGACCCATTTATTCACAGGCAGATGCCAGTAAACCACCTGTATTTACCATGTGATAAAACACATAGTATTATACAGTATTGTGCAAAAGTCTTGCAACAGTACATGCAAGGAAATACTGAAAAAGATGCCTTTGAAATTAAATGTTTCTATATTTAAAAATACTTTTTTTATATATATAAACCTGTGTTATGTTTGCAATTGTTTGAAATTCATGAGAGCAGAGTATTTTTGTGAATTTTTTAAACAAAAGATCAAAAGGTTAAACAATGGACACAATTTTTCACAGCCTTCTTTGCCCATATTTACCAAGGGTGCCAATATCAGTGGAGGGCACTGTATAATCATGGATGGCTGGTATAAGTGCACTAGCAGTGCTTAGCCCTTGTTGAGCATGCTTCACTGACACATCCATGTACGAATTCAAATGATCAAGCACAGTGTGGTTGGATTTCATTGACATACAAATGAGTCATAGATAAATGTATGAACACTAACCATACCCCTAACCTTAACCTTTCATTGCTTTTCATGTGAATTGAGTTGTGCAGAATGTCATGCAAACTTTTCTTGCATGATGGATAATTTTATTTGACAGCATGTCAAGCACTGTGGCTCATCATCACACAGGGGAAAATGACTGCAAATACAGTACAAAAATCTGGACTGATTTGTGGACACGGTATGATTGTCAGTACTGAAAGTATAATAATTCATTAACTGCTTTATCCTGGTAAAGGTTGAGCTGAATCCGCAGCCTATGCCCTGGAACACTGGGACTAAGGCAAGAATACACCCTGAGTGTACGCCAGTCCATCGCAGTACACTGTGTGCATACATTCACACCTAGTGGCAATGTAGAGTAACCAATCCATCTACTGGCATGTTTTTGGGAGGTGGGAGGAAAATGGAAAACCTGGAAAAAACCATCATGAACATTGGAATAAACATGCAAAAATCCTGAGTAACCTGAGCTCAGGATCAGACCTGGTGCACATTCAAGCACAAATGGTTGTTTTATTATTATTAATTTTGCAGTGTTTTATTAACTATAATAAATTTCCTTTACAAAGGTTTTTAAAGAAAAGCTGCATTTTCTGTGTGGAAAAAGCCCACATGCACATCCATAGAGCACACAGACAGACAGACAGAGAGAGAGAGAGAGAGAGAGAGAGAGAGAGACTATGTGCTACTTTGGCTTTTTATATCTTTCATTTTTTGACTGATATGGCAGTGAGTCTACAACAGTGCAATACTGCTTCAAGGTAAATAGCTGTCACTCTTGCCTCAATTAAACTCTCTTACACTGGGGCAGAGATTAACTGCCTTAATTATGCACCCTGTCTGTGACTCTGGGCTGTCTGATATTGATTAAAGATGAGAACAGAAACCAATATGCCCTGCTACCTTGTATTTAGCCTGTCATGCCTGACATCAAACCCGTAGCTCAGTGAGACCTCATTACATAATTTCCAAACAATCCCTGCTGATCTGCTCTATAACACCTGTGAATTATCCTGCATTCCTGCACAATGACAAAACTAAGTGATTTCATTATAGCACAACTGTTGAGGAATGACTGTCCAAATCATTCAGACACTGCTGCCATGCTTATACTGTCTTCACTAACATTGCTCATAAAATGATATTTTGCTTATATACTACTCTAAAGTCTGTGTTTAAAAACACAGATATCGTATATCTTACAATGTTTTCATACAGCCAGCACAGCCGAAAAAAGGACATTAGCTTCGGTTCAATTTATGTTTACATTTTGTAAATCACATATAATCACAGTGTTACGACCCGTAGGGTGAAGGAGATAAGCAGGATGCACTTGCAGGGGAAAGTGTTCAGTTTATTAGGAACAGTTGAAAATAATAATAAACATAAAGGACTTCAGTCAACAAATATACATAAATGCATCAAAGTTAAGCTATACTAATAATAAACTAGAAAGGTGATCTGGAAATCACGAGAAAAGAGCTAAGGAACAAATCGCACGGTTAAACACATCTGAGTTAAGCTATACTAATACTCCGCCCCGAAGCAGAAACGGAGCGGCGTATTTAAACACAATATAATCACATGTCCAAATCAAAGACAGCTGAAACCACTATATGAACAAATGAGGAGGCGGAGACATGACACGAACGAAAACAAACGCACATGGGGAAACACAGGAGGCGGAGACATGACGTAGACCAAAACATAAGCACATGGGGGAACATAGGAGGCGGAGACATGACGTGAATGAAAATATGAGCGCATGGCAGAAGTAAACAAAGCGTGAGTCCATGAATGAAATGTCCATCGGAGAGTTTTTGAATGGCGCTGGAATGCGTGCAATGGAATGCGGAAGTATGCCACTCACTCCTCCTTGTTGAGTAGTGAGCGCTAGAGAAGGGGAAACCTAACACACAGAATATCATATTCTTACAGGTACAAAATAAGTAGAACTCGGGGATGCCAACAAGTCTAGTCCTTCTTGTTACTTGTAATTTGTATGCCTCAAATACCCTTAAATATATTTCAAACAGAAAAGAAGTTATTGAAGACCTTGCTGTGACCTTGACCTTGGATCAATTCCGAACAGATCTAATTCTAATCAGATCATCTCCTGGTTACAGTGATAATTCCATATAAATCCTACAAACATTCAACCAATTGTTCTTGAGGTATTGCGCAAATTGGAATCTCAGAAGGTGATGGCAAAAATCATTGATTTTTTACTTAGGCCCATTCAATAGGAAGGAAACTATTGAAGAAAAACAATTTCAGACATTTGACCTTGCTGAAGCCAACAAGTTTTACGAGGACATGAACACTATTTACAAGTTGGAATCTCGTAATTACAATAATTATGACATGGCGTAAAGCTAAAGTTTTAAATTCTATGATCTATCCATATTCCTTACCGCTTAATCTACAGTACACAGGGCTGTGGGGAGCCTGGATCCTATCCCAGGGAACTCGGGGCACAAGGTAGCGGACACCCTGGAAGGGGTGCAAACCCATATCAAGGCACAATCACAAACCCATTCACACACTACAGATGGTTTGGAAATGCTGATCAGCCTACAATGCATGTCTTTGGACTGGAGAAGGAAACTGGAGTACCCGGAGGAAACCTCGGCTGCGTCCGAATATCCCTACTACCGCCAAAGTAGTAGTATGTCTGAATTTTCAGTATTCATAAAACAGTAGGCGAGATACCCGGATGACCTACTGCTTCCACCGAGATTCTGCAGTAGGGAACCAGTGGATACTCTGCTATCCCATAAGGCAACGGGACTGGCGTGGAAGAGCTGTCAAAATCAAAAATGCCAGAAGGCAGCACGTCGCCTCTTTTAAATTTGTGGGTCCCATGACAGTGTCAACATGGCGGATGTAGTATGTCTGGATTGTATTCATACTACACACATATACTGATCAATACGTACAGTTTCAGTACATGATTTCGGATGCAGGGCCCCAAAGCATGGGGAGAAAATGCAAACTCCACACACAGAGGGCAGAGGTGGTAATTGAGCCCCCAATCCCAGAGGTGCGAGGCAAGAGTGCTGACCACTAAGCCACCATGCCCCCCCTCAACATAATGATTTTTTTTTTAAATCTAGTTTTAAAAAATCTATTTAGATTCTAATATCTTTAAATGTCCAATACATAGCTTGGTACTTTGATGAGTTCCCTCTTGCAATGTTACTTCAGTAGTTGCCTTCACTTCTGAAGATATGTTCTGTTCATACACATGTTCATTCATCAAAGTAAAAACATTTTTATCATGGTTCAAGGACCTGATTTAAAAACAGACAAACAAAAACAATTACGTACCATAGACATCGGAGCTCCGCACATTACCAAAGCGGATGCTGTAAAATATTCACATCACTGACATGAAATTGGACAAAACATTCTGCCCACACCCTGTTATTCTCTGGAGAGCCATGGTCTCATCATCCGCATAACAATAGAGCAGCGTGTTGGAGTGAGCCTCAGTACACTGGCCCCTGCCACCTCCCTCATTAAAACATGGGAAATGGAGGCTCTCGTCAAACAGTGCAGAAGGAAACTGTCTCACTCTATAATGCGACCATGTGGAGAGCAGCCTAACGGCCACATGTGTTGAAGGGCTTTCACATGCTCTCTTTCTAGAGACACTCTAATTGAGGTTACCTAGTGCTATGTATGAGCTGCACTACAGGCTATTTCTGGGTGTGTTTATGTAAAAGGGGAAACAGACTGTATCTTATTTGTTTCCACCTATTGCAATCATAATCTGTAGTGGATATATACAAATTTATAATCTAAATAGACAGGCAGTGGTGAAAACCAGACAACACTAGAGCAAGAATGAACAAGTAACAAGTAGCTGGGATCTAGAAAACAAGGAAGTGGGAAAGATGAAACTAAGAACACTTAAAATATGGCTTTTAATTGTAGTACTGAAATGTACAGAAAAAGAGAAAAAGACTCCTTTTTTGGACACAGGTTAATCGGACAAAGTTTGGGGGGAAAAAGCCTGTGTGACAAGGTTATGTTTTATTTGACAGAACCAACATCATAGAAAATTGCTATACTTGCAAATCTGCAAATGAACCATCGGTCAGAAAAAAGAATCATCTTCACAGGCAATTGACTGGGACACCACTTATATGTTGTGAATTGACACCAGCTTTATTTCTTGTAATGGAGGCAGCGGAGGTGTGAGGAAATACTAAACACTCTGCTGTGTGCATTATACACCTGCATATGCCTCATAGGCTCTGTGATGGACATTTCTTTAGACAGGGAAGCAGTGATACTGCAGCCAAACTGTCACTGCGAGGAAGAGCTGCACATGTCTGAACAGGCCTGAGTTCATATTTTGTCCAGATTTAAACATCAATGTTATGAAACCCCACCTGGGACTCACAGCTTCCCCATTGCCAAAAACACCAGCAACCAGAGACCAACATCCCCAGATATCGAGTAGGATAATATTTAAAACTGCTGTAAGCAACAAAACATGCATGTGCACAGTGCACCAGAAATGAAGGATGGATGAGGAGAGCAGCAGCACTCTTGTCACATAAAAAGCAGATTCAAGGTTTATTGTCAATGTCGAAGACAACAAACTTCTTTAAAGAAAATATCACTTGACATGTTGTACATACAAACATGAAACAAAAGCAAGTTCTCACATCCCACCCTCCCCCCTCTCATCCACCCATATTGCACATATATTAGTTAGTGATTAGTTATTAGTCTGGAATCTCTTCAAACACCAGATTCCAGATCAAGAAAATTGATTTGTCAATTCATATGACCATAACAATAGCCTTGCCGTCATGGGGACACAACCGGTGAAGCTGTCCCAGGCTGTTTAAGGGGACAGGAGGGTTTAGTGGTCCACTGACATGCAGAATAGGGCTGTCTGAAATATGCCTACTTGATAAAACTATGATGATTTAGGCCTATGCATCATCAGATAAGTTCCCTATTAAAAGTTAATTTCTTATTAATATTATCTTATTATTATCCTGCTACAGTGCCTTGCAGCTAACATTGTCTAGTATAATACACTATTAGGCCAAAAGTTTGCATCACAAAACATATGTGCGTTTTAAACATCTCATTCCAGATTTATTCCCCTTTTGCTGTTATAATAACCTCCACTCTTCTGGGAAGGCTTTCCACTAGATTTTGGAGTGTGGCTGTTGGGATTTGTGCTCATTCAGCCACAAGAGCATTAATGAGGAGGTCTGGGGTGCAGTCAGTGTTCCAAGTCATCCCAATGGGTTAATGTGTTAGTACTACAGTCAAGGTAGCTCAGAATACACCTGGAAGTACCTCAGTGACAGGGTGATCATGCATGGATGGATGCCATAAAATGTAATGGGAGAGTGCAACTAATCGGACTGACTCTTCATTGTATTGTTCAAATGTTTAGATAAAAGTACAGTGCTGTGAAAACGTATTTACCCCATCCTGATTTCTTCTGTTTTTGTGTATATCTCCTACTAAATTGTTAAAAAAAAAAAGTAAATGATAATGTTATTTATTGAAGCAAAAAAGTTATCCAATACCAACTGTGTCAAAATTCATAATGGGTTTAGCTGGACTAGATGCAACCAGCAAATCAACACTTAAATATAACTTTTTCAACAGCATGAAGTTGGTTAAAAGGTCTTACCCAGTAACACACTCTGCCAAAGTTGAAAGAAATTCCAGAAATGATGAGGAAGAAGGTGAATGAAATACATTAGTCTGGGAAGGGTTACAAAGTTATTTCCAAGGCTCTGGCACTCCAAAGAACCACATTGAGAGCCATTATCTCCAAATGGAAAAACTTGGCACAGTAGTGAACCTTCCCAGAAGTGGCAAAGTGAAAGTGGAACTGTTTGGAAGACAGGGGTCCCGTTACATCTGGCGTAACCCAAACACCGAATTCCACAAAAAGAACATCATACCTGCGGTCAAGCATGGTGTTGTCAGTGTGATGGTGTAGGGATGCTTTGCTGCCTCAGGGCTTGCAATAATTGAGGGAGACATGAATTCTGCTCTCTACCAGAAAATCTTAAATCCTAAATACTGTCTTCAGTCCATAAGTTGAAACTCCATAAGTGCAACTGGATTATGCAGCAAGACAATGATCCAAAGCATAGGAGTAAGTCCACCTCTGAATGGCTAAAAAAAAAGTAAAATTAAAGTTTTGGTGTGGCCTAGTCAAAGTCCTGACTTGAACCAACTGAGATGCTGTGGCTAGACCTTAAACAAACATCTCATGCTCGAAAACTCTCCAATGTGGCTGAACTAAAGCAGTTCTCTCCAAAAACTCCAAAATTCCACCACAGTGCTGTGAAAGACTGATCTCCAGTTATCAGAAGTGTTTGGTTGCAGTTATTGCTGCTAAAGGTGGCACAACCAGATTTTAAGTTTAAGGGGGCAATTATTTTTTCACAAGGGTGATAGGTGTTGGATAGGTATAAAAACTGTATTGTGTGTTTACTCAGGTTGCCTTTGTTTGATGTATTTCATTTGAAGGTCTAAAAGTATTTAGCATGAGATATACACAGAAACAAAAGAAATCAGGAGACTTCCTCTCCTGTCTGCCTTAGCATAAGATCTTTACTGTAGAATGTAACAGTTTGAGTTTGTGTTATGCAGTTGCACATTTTAAATATTTATTGACATCAACAACTGCAGTGAGACATTACTACCCACAGCATGCGCTGCTACCAGTGGCCTAATATTTTACTGATTTGTCATTGACGTCAACAAAGCAAAACTGAAACAGCAGCCCTCCAGCTTGTGTATGAGGATAATTATGTATAATTATCTTGCTGAGGTCAGACATGATTGTTCAATGACCCAAATTATGAAGGTGAACCATTTTATTGAGCATAGGCTACTTAGCTGTCTGATGTTAATGCAGTTATGTCATAGCATTATATAAATGCCTCAGTCTGAAGGTTGTGGTTGATGAGATAATCCAAAAATTTAACTAACTGAAAAGGTGCATAACAAACTGAAGTAATTCACTGTTTCATTTTTTTTTTTTTTATTTCAGTGTAGCCACTAACTGCACTTATAGGTTGGTAAATATAATAAATTAGTAAATACAGGACTTTAGAGGATTTGTAATTTTGTAGTATTTTTTGTTGATAATATTTCTTGATATATTTCCCTGGTGTCAATTCACTGGCGGCTTCTTACTTTTTAAATGTGCCCTCTAATCTCTAGATAGTTTACTCAAACCAAAAAAAAGGTTTTATAAATCAGTAATATATTAGCCCATTACGTTCACACTAGGCTCATACTGTGAGTAGGCAATTCTAAGAGCAGTTGGTGAACTCTTTGTCTTATTTGACTTGTATATGCCTAATTAAATCACTGCTTAGACATACAGTGCCCTCCCCTAATATTGGCACCGTTGGTAAATATGAGCAAAGAAGGCTTTGAAAAATTGTCTTTATTGTTTAACCTTTTGATCTTTTCTTAAAAAATCCACAAAAATACTCTGCTCTCATGGATGTCAAACAATTGCAAACAAAACACAGGTTTATAAAAGAAAAAAAAAAAAGAGTCCATGATGCCATGTATCCTAACAAAATGTCCAGCCCCAAAACATTAAAGAGCCACCACTATGTTTAACTGTGGGCATGAGGTACTTTTCCATATGGCTACCTCTCTGTGTGCGCCAAAACCACCTCTGGTGTTTATTCATCTGACCATAGAACTCGATCCCATTTGAAGTTTCAGTAGTGTCTGGAGACTGGACGCTTGAGTTTGTTTTTGGATGAGAGTAGAGGCTTTTTTCTTGAAACCCTTCCAAACAACTTGTGGTGATGTAGGTGATTTCGGATTGTAGTTTTGGAGACTTTCTGACCAGAAGACACAACTAACTTCTGCAATTCTCCAGCTGTGATCCTTGGAGACCATCCTCTTCACAGTACGTTGAGACAATGTACAGCCATGGCCAAAAGTTTTGAGAATGACACAAATATTAATTTTTACAAAGTCTGCTGCCTCAGTTTTTATGATGACAATTTGCATATACTCCAGAATGTTATGAAGAGTGATCAGATGAATTGCAATTAATTTCAAACTCCCTCTTTGCCATGAAAATGAACTTAATCCCAAAAAAACATGTCCACTACATTTCAGCCCTTCCACAAAAGGACCAGCTGACATCATGTCAGTGATTCTCTCGTTAATACAGGTGAGAGTGTTAATGAGGACAAGGCTGGAGATCACTCTGTCATGCTGATTGAGTTAGAATAACAGACTGGAAGCTTTAAAAGGAGGGTGGTGCTTGAAATTATTGTTCTTCCTCTGTTAACTATGGTTACCTGCAAGGAAACACGTGCAGCAATCACTGCTTTGCACAAAAAGGGATTCACAGGCAAGGATATTGCTGCTAGTAAGATTGCACCTAAATCAACCATTTATCGGATCATCAAGACCGTCAAGGAGAGAGGTTCAACTGTTGTGAAGAAGGCTTCAGGGTGCCCAAGAAAGTCCAGCAAGCGCCAGGACCGTCTCCTAAAGTTGATTCAGCTGTGGGATCGGGGCACCACCAGTGCAGAGCTTGCTCAGGAATTGCAGCAGGCAGGTGTGAGTGCGTCTGCACGCACAGTAAGGCGAAGACTTTTGGAGGATGGCCTGGTGTCAAGAAGGGCAGCAAAGAAGCCACTTCTCTCCAGGAAAAACATCAGGGACAGACTGCTATTCTGCAAAAAGTACAGGGATTGGACTGCTGAGGACTGGGGTAATGTCATTTTCTCTGATGATTCCCCTTTCAGATTGTTTGGGGCATCTGGAAAAAAGCTTGTCCGGAGAAGAAAAGGTGAGCGCTACCATCAGTCCTGTGTCATGCCAACAGTAAAGCATCCTGAGACCACTCATGTGTGGGGTTGCTTCTCAGCCAAGGGAGTGGGCTCACTCACAATTTTGCCTAAGAACACAGCCATGAATAAAGAATGGTACAAAAACATCCTCAGAGAGCAACTTCTCTCAACCATCCAAGAACAGTTTGGTGACGAACAATGCCTTTTCCAGCATGATGGGGCACCTTGCCACAAGGCAAAAGTGATAACGAAGTGGCTCGGGGAACAAAACATCGACATTTTGGGTCCATGGCCAGGAAACTCCTCAGAACTTAATCCCATTGAGAATTTGTGGTCAATCCTCAAGAGGCGGGTGGACAAACAAAAACCCACAAACTCTGACAAACTCCAAGCATTGATTATGCAAGAATGGGCTGCCATCAGTCAGGATGTGGCCCAGAAGTTGATTGACAGCATGCCAGGGCGAATTGTTGAGGTCTTGAAAAAGAAGGGTCAACACTGCAAATGTTGACTCTTTGCATAAACTTCATGTAATTGTCAATAAAAGCCATTGACACTTATGAAATGCTTGTGATTATACTTCAGTAACAGTTAGTAACATCTGACAAAAAGATCTAAAAACACTGAAGCAGTAGACTTTGTGAAAATTAATATTTGTGTCATTCTCAAAACTTTTGGCCACGGCTGTAGACACACGTCCAATTCCAGGTTGATTCATAACATTTCCAGTTGACTGGAACTTCTTAATTTCCTGATGGTGGAAATGGGCATTTTCAGTGCTTGTGCTATTTTCTTATAGCCACTTCCCATTTTGTGAAGCTCAACAACCTTTTGCTGCACATCACAGCTATATTCCTTGGTCTTACCCATTGTTATGAATGACTAAGGGAATTTGGCCTATGTGTTACCTCATATTTATACCCCTGTGAAAAAGGAAGTCATGGTTGAATAGCCCTGTTCCTAGTCACCCAGCTGTACTAACAAAATGTCAAATATCAATGGGAATATACTTCAAATGTATTTTTTCATATGAATTCATAGCGGTGCCAATAATTGTTGCACACATATATTTAACAAAGATATTTTTTTATGTATAAACCTGTGTTGTGGGTTTTTTTTTTTTTTTTTTTTTTTTTTGTGAATTTTTTTAACAAAAAATCAAAAGGTTAAACAAAAAAGACAGCCTTTTCACAGCCTTCTTTGCTCATATTTACCAAGGGTGCCAATATTAGTCAAGGGCACTGTAATTGAATAATATTCTAAAAATTAACTTCCCTTGCTAGATTTGAAATACAAGATCCTGGAAGCATATAAGCACATTCTTGTTTAGGCTATGCACTCTCTTCAGGACCTAGTAACCACATGAATATGAAATGAAAATAAAATGAGATTGCAGTAGTACCCCAAAAAGAATAATCATTGGTGTAAAACTGAATTATTATTGCTTCTATTATTATATTATGACAATATCATAATAATGAGCCCAAATGGACTAAATTGAATTATTGAAAGTAAATGTAGATGTAAAGCAATCTGTAATGTAATATAATCCAGAGTTCTGATCTATTACTTAATCTACAGATCATTCTGTATTCAATACTATTCAATACTGTAAAGTACTATCCAGAGAGAGACCAAGTTAAAATACTGGCATTCCAGAAATAGAATTACATGTTCCTGTATTTTGCCATTATTATTATTATTATTATTATTATTATTATTATTATTATTATTATTATTATTATTATTATTATTATTCAGTAAAGATTGTGACTCCAAAGATTTTGTTAGAGAAATTATGCTGAATTTGAAAGGCATTTAATTTTTGCACCTATTATGTATACTGAAAATAGGTATCATATCTGTTTGTAGCTCACAACAAAGTGATGTTCAGGTTTCTAATTTGGATGGTATGCACTAAGAAAATAATGAAGCAGTGTGACTAGATTACTGCAGGACAAGGATGATGATGATGATGAAATTGTGTGCGTGATCTATTTATACAAAGATACAAAGTTCTGTTGATCTTATGCAGACTTCTTAGGAAAGGTTCCAAATGGAGAAAATAAGTAGATGTGAGCGTATATTTCTTCATCTATTCTGAGAATAGTCTAGCTTTACTCCTACTGAACAACTGCCCCCTCTAATGGTGATGATCATGACCAGCTCAACAGGGACTGGATGTAGCTTAGGGTCTTTAGTCAACACACTCTACTGTAGGCTCTAATAGCAATAGGAAAGGTGGCTAGGGGCCACTTATCAGTAGTGTCGGTCAGCTTCTGAGTATAATTAATGTCCTTATGCAAAATATTCACATACACAAACTGAACCCAATCCTCCAGTTCATTTTCTCAAATTGCCAGGTCAGCAACTCAGGCTTTGTTTAACTGAAGTGAGACCTAAAAAACCAAGTGCAACAACAAATATAACAACATTATACTCATTTACACTAAGATTAATATTTTACTTTTAACAGCTGTTTCTTTCCTTTTTATGTGGTAAACAAATGTGCTATTACTTTGAACTAAATCAGAGAAAACAGCATTTCTGCTAAAAAATAATCTCCATCAAGCATATCAAATAACAGGCAGATACAGTGTGATATTGGGTTATATAATCATTAATACCATGTGTTTATTAATGTTCCACTTTTAATTTCAACACACCGGATTTTGCATCTGATATAAGATAAAGAGTTGTGGCATTTACTCTCACAGCTGCAATACAAATAATAATTAATTAATTAATTAATAAACAATCAACTGGGTTTTACAAATGTAATGTGTCACATTAATCTTTCCATTAATTTCACTCTAATGGTATATATACCATAACATTAAAACCACCTGGCTAATATTGTGTAGGTCCCCCTTATGCCGCCAAAACAGCTCTGACCCGTCAAGGCATGGACTCCACAAGACCTCTGAAGGTGTGCTGTGGTATCTGGCACTAAGATGTTAGCAGCAGATCCTTTAAGTCCTGCAAGTTGTGAGGTGGGGCCTCCATGGATTGGACTTGTTTGTCCAGCACATCCCACAGATGCTCCATCAGACTGAGATCTGGGGAATTTGGAAATCACCTTGAGCACTTGTCATGTTCCTCAAACCATTCCAGAACATTTTTTTCAGTGTGTCAGAGCACATTATCCTGCTGAAAGAGGCCACTGCCATTAGGGAATACCGTTGGGATGAAAGGGTGTACTTGGTCTGCAACAATGTTTAGGTAGGTGGTACATGTCAAACTAACATGCACTTTGGGCAGAGGACAGGGGTCAGCATGGGCACTCTGACCCATCTGCGGCTACTCAGCCCCATGCGCTGCAAGCTGCGATGCATTGAGTGTTCTGACACCTTTCTATCATAGCCAGCATTAACCTTTTCAGCAATTTGTGTTACAGTAGCTCTTCTGTGGAATTGGACCAGACGGGGCACTCTTCACTCCCCATGCAGATCAATGAGCATTAGGCACCCATGACCCAGTTGCCTGTTCACTGGTATTCCTTCCTTGGACCACTTTTGGTAGGTTTTGGGAACACCCCACAAGACCTGTCATTTTGGAGATGCTCTGGCCCAGTCATCTAGCCATCACAATTTGTCCCTTGGCCATTGTTCTTGCTTGCAACACATCAACTTTGAGAACTGAATGCTCACTTGCTGTCTAATACAGTTCAATCCCCATTGCAAATCAGGTTTATTGTCAAAAATTACAGACTTTAAGTGGACTGTTCACGTCAGCAGTCAGTGGTTTTACTGTCATGGCTGATAGGTGTATATGTACATTAAAACCACTGACAGGAGACATAAATATCATTGATTATCTCAATGGCACCTGTCAAGGGGTGAGATATATTAGACAGCAAATGAACATTCAGTTCTCAAAGTTGATGTCTTGGAAGCAGGAAAAATGGGCAAGCGTAAGGATCTGAGCGAATTTGACCAGGGAAAAATTGTGATGGCTAGACGACTAGGTCAGAGCATCTCCAAAATGGCAGGTCTTGTGGGATGTTCCCAGTATGTGAAGAAAAACATTACCAATAACCTCCACAGGGCAGGGGTGAAGCTATTATAATCCACTGTTCAAAGAAGACTTTGAGAGCAGAAATATAGAGGCCACACCACAAGATGCAAAACACTCATCAGCAGTAAAAATCGGAACACCAGATTGGAATTCACAAAGAAATACAGAGATGAGCCACAAAAGTTCTGGAACTGAGATTAACCTCTACCAAAGTGATGGAAAGGCCAAAGTGTGGAGAAAGAAAGGATCTGCTCATGATCCAAAACATACAAGCTCAAGGTCAAGCATGATGGAAGTAGTGTCATGGCTTGGGCTTGCATGGCTGCTTCTGGAACAGGCTCACTAATCTTTATTGATGATGATGTAACTCATGATGGTAGCAACAGAATGAATTCAGAAGTCTACAGAGAATTTACAGAGAAATGCATCCGATCTAATTGGGAGGAATTTCATCATGCAGCAAGACAATGACCCCAAACACACTGCCAACTCAACAAAGGACTTCAACAGGGGGGAAGGTGAAAGGTTTTAGAACGGCCAAGTCAATCACCAGACCTTATCTCAACTGAGCAGCATTTCACATACTGAAGACTAGACTGAAGAGGGAAACCCCCCAAAACAAACAATAACTGAAAGCCTACAAAAAAGCCTGAAAAAGCATAAAAAAGAAGAATGCAACAGTTTGGTGATGTCAATGGGTCACCGGCTTTATCCAGTTATTGCAAGTATGCAATATGCACCAAAATATTCATTGTTATATACTTTAAGACTATCTGTTCTAATACTTTTGCTCACCTAAAAAATTGGTGGTCTGCCACAAAAGGTGCCATGTTTTAAGTTGTTTAGCTGTAAATATGAGGAAATGAAAGCTGAAATTCTGAACTATACTTTCAGACTTTCAACTATACTTTCCAGTACTTTCAGAGGGGACTGTATACTGTATAACTAGGTAGGATAACTCCTCAAATTGAAATGCTAAGAACAGCATCATCTTTTATTTCCTTAATTACTATAATAAAGCTCTGTATGTACAACCACTGTTCTATGCTTTAGCTATGAACAGATCCAAATACTGGATAACTTGTAAGAAGCTTTATGCATTTTCAACTAAGAAATACCAAACACAACAAAAACAGCAACTGTTAAACCATTTAAGTGAAGATTTTATATTTACTGTTTTCACGTGGATCAAGACTGTCATCTAGTGGTCCAACCAGGCCAGACACTTTATGCACAGACCTATTGAGTGCCATTTCCAGTTTCCAGAACATGACATCCTCTGACAAATTTCCAACTCAATTAAGAATTCTACTATTGTTGCTGATAAATAAAGCCCAACTTTCAGCCAGTTTTAGATGGCTTAGTCATTGTGTCCTATCTGGTTTTATGTCTAGAACAGGGCCTGATTGATATTTGTTCATCGGGGTAATCAGTTGCCAGTTGCTATTGACAAAACTATGCTGAAAAAGCATCAATAATGTTTCTTGAAATAGGTTGTTTTTTGCTCGACAGAACCATGGCTTGTCCAATCACACGGCTTGTCCAATTGAATTGATCAAGCCAAGCTGTACTTCAACAGTGGCCTGACATGGAGCAAGTTTGTCCAAAAGTATGAGTTAACTCCCCATGGTTGGCTGGTTTTTAATTTTTAATTTTTTTTTTTCTTGACATGTTGGTGTTATATCTTTCACTTGGATGTTATAAGTTGCACTGAGTAAATACAGTTGGATAAAACAAAAACTGTGTCCGTCTTGGCTGAAAAGCAACAAAATGTGATTATTTTAAAGGGGGGTGATTCTTTTCTATACCCACTGTATATAAGTGTGGTTACCATCACTAGCCCAAACAGGCAATAGTAGAAACAGATTTGTATTGCTAAGAGGTTCTTTTGAGATTTGTTTGGAGCTTCAGTCATGCAAATATTAAACGCAGGGAAATTTGTGAGCACAAGGTTTTGCAGTACAGCAACAGGGATTTATATTGCCTGTAGCAACTGTTTATAGGAGTAAATTCAACCTGACAAAATTTCATGCATAATACTTGAAAAGTAACTTCTATACACTGATTATGGTATTTCTGTATAGTTACTTTTTTCCCAATTAGCAAATCCAATTCAACTGACAGTTAAATGTATAAACCATTACGGATGACAATTTTCATATTGGGGGGCACAGTGGCTAGCACGTTTGTCTCACACCTCCGGGGTTAGGAGTTCGATTCTTGCTACCGCCCTGCATGTGAGGAGCTTGGATGCTCTCCCCGTGACTCGGGGGTTTTCTCCAGGTACTCTGGTTTCTTCCCCCAGTCCGAAGACGTTCTTTAGGTTGATTGGTATTTTCCAAAATTGTCTGGAGTGTGTGAATGTGTGCGCGATTGTGCCCTGTGATGGCTTGGCACCCTGTCCAGGGTGTCCCCCACCTCGTGCCCCTGGGATAGGCTCCAGGCTCCCCGCAATCCTATGTAGGATAAGTGGTACAGAAAATGGATGGATGAATTTTCATATTGGTCCCTGTTTTAGAATAGTTAATAATTTTTTTTTATTTTTTTGTTATTTATGACAAAATCCACATCTTAAGTGGGAACCTTGAAATGTCCAGCCATGTCGCATGAAATAGAAACAGGAGTTAAAACTCAGCAGGCAAGAAATGTTTAAAATAATTTATTCAGAAACATCTACATTGAATATTGATTAACATGGTCACTATATAAAATATGTACATAAAGCTCTGTCTGAAAAATAATTGCGTTGGCAGACCCAGAGGTTTGTGCACTGGGTTGAGGAATAGTCCATTCAGATTACTGGTATATTTGTATACGTGTTTAAAATGAGGCAGATTGCATTGGGTCAGCATGATCAGAATTTAAGACAGACAGCAGTTGGACTGCTTGGAATCCTTCCCCTGTTGGTTATGAAGATAAAAATTAGTAAGTTAGTCAGTGTTCACTGGTGCTTACAAGTCATACTAACATGCTTTGGTAGTGTAGTTTTTTTTTTTTTTGAACATGCTTTGAACCAGCTTGACTTTACTCAAGATGTCTACTCAAAGGCAGCAAACTAGATGTAGTTTAAATAATACATTTATTATAATTATTGCTATTAGACAAGACCCACATGCTGCAAACCATCAGCCCAGATCATCATGCACCCAGTAAACAAGATGAGACCAAGTACCTAATTGAGGTCCTGCTAGCATTGCATGCTATTGACTGCTAAGGGTTCTTGATACCTGTTGTCTCTGCTGCTGTTGTTGGTACTCTTCCTCACTAGCAGCGAGGGCCTGAGCCAGGGCCAGATCCTCCTGCTCCTGAGGACTGATCACACACACACAGACACACACAGACACACACATACAAAATCATTCTTTATAACAGGTGATTCTCTTCACATAAAGTATTGCAAGATTAAGGTGTATCAACCTGAGAGCTGATGGCGTGTGTTGGGCCGTTTCAGCCAGTGACATCTCTAATGCACGCTGGAGAGCCTGCTCCTCTGTCTAGATCCCAGGAAAAACAAATGTGCTTCATTATTTATGGCCATTTCCAATTCACTAGCATTTCAGAAGTGGTGGACATTAAATATTTAAAGTCAGAATGAATGAATACACTACCAGTCCAGCCTGATAGGATGCTGATGAAGGTACTACATTCTGTGCCGCAGGGGGAACTATAGAAGGGGCTGGAGTCCTTTGTGCACTGCAGAGAGAACAATATTATTCCAAACTAAAAGGCATATAATACAATCGAATGACGTTTAACAAGGTATTTAATCAACATGTGTGACAAATCCCACAATTATTCACAAAATTTTAACTCACCCACTATTCTGAGCACGAGCTGTTCGGCCCGCTCCAGTCAAGCTCCCTATAATGGATGAGCCTGCAGCATTACTGCTGGAGCCACTCTGAACTCTCATCAAAGCAGCATGTCTGTAAATAAATAAAACAGATAGATGAATGGATAGATAAAACTATATGGCAATGATATGTGGACACATGACCATCACACCCATATGTGGTTCTTCCCCAAACTGTTTACACAAACTTGGAAGCACTAAGGGGCCCAAAAACCTGTTCCAGCATGAAAATACGCCTTCACACAAAGTGAGCTCCATAAAGACATGGTTTACCAAGGTTGTTGTGGAAGAACTCAAGTGGCCTGCACAGAGCCCAAACATTACTCAACATGTCCTTCCAATAGTATTCAAGACAATGCTTACCCTGATTTGGAGACTGGTTTGCCCTCAGTCTTACAATCATGGTCCAGTGGATGTCTGTGCTTAAGACAGTAGTTCAAGTGGCATTGGTCACATGTTACACGAATCATCTCCTTCTGCTTGCAGCCTCCCTTAGAACACTTATTTGTAAAAATCTTGACAAAAACAGGAAACAACATTCAGTTAGCAGTTCAAGTCTGAGATATGAGCGTGTACTTTTAAGTTTAAATGTTATTACCTTTCTTTTCCTCTGGGCAGGATCTGACCTGCAGTCACGGTCTATATGCTCTCCAACTTTAATGTCTGGCATTTCCCCTCTTTTAATCGGAATAGGGGTATTGCACAGTGGACACACTGGAACCTGGACATCCTGAGCAAGAAAACCAGTAAAACTTCATTATAAGGCCCTTGTTAAATTGCTAAACATGCAATGGAGCAGTATTTATCATACTTCTCATCAGTAATGGGCACAAGTAGTTGACTAATTAATATATTTGTTATGAAACCATCTAACTACTTAGTTTCTGGCTATTTTCCATAGCTGGGCAACTGCAGGGGCAAAGTAATCATAGCACTCTGAAACTGCTCATTTAGCAAATTTTCAGCTCTCCCAGCAGGTGGCTAATCAAAGTTAATTAGCTATGAATTTTTTTTTTTTTAAGTAAGCAGCTTTTCTGCACCAAGACTCGCTTGTACAAAGACAACAGAATCTACCGACGAAAAAAGACTTCACACAAAGGTGACGAATTCTACCTCAGGGAGTCCACCACTGTTTTTTCTCTGACTTGACTGAACAACTCAATTTCCATGTCTGTTGTTAATCATGTGCTTCTGGGGGATTCTTGGGGGGTATTTCCAGTGGAGTGCACCCTTCTGATCCTGCTAGAAGACTTCAATCTCCAAACTAGTGACTAGTCTGGCCATTTACTATCTCTGATCCTTCAACCTGAACCACTTGCAGTCACCACAAACTCACAAAGCAAGCAACAACTTTAACATTCTATTCACCAAAAACTACAGTAACTCTTCTAATATCAGACCATTATTTTGTGCCATTTTCTCTTCCATTGGTTCTCAACACTCCACCTCCCTAAAAATGTGAAAACCCTGTCCCCAGCCTCATTCTCTTCTACTATACTCTCATCCCTACCACCAGTGCCATCTTTTCAGATCTGCCTGCTGAGACTGCTGCTTCTACCTTCTGCACAGCCCTCTCCATGTCATCCAGGTCGTTGGAATTAGACTGCCCTGACTGTCTCCACTCTGACAGAACAGTGCTTCACAGCGCTAAACGAAATTGGAGAAAAACTCACCCATAGATATTGCTATTGGGCAATGTTTGCATCATTCGCCTTTTCCTTGCTTCCACCGAAGACTCCCTTCTTTAATTCTAAAATTAACACACACATCTGACTCAAGTAAATTGTTCTCCTACCTCTCAGCTGACCTTGAATTGTCTGACTTGCTTGCTTGACTTAATACCATAAACACTTGTCCAGACAGCTAAATGACCTCCTGTGTGCCAAGCAGCCAGGTTACAAGGCCATACATTCTACAGGAAGGGCCCTGCTGGTAGTCACTGAAGCTTAAGTCAAAACCAGAGAAAACTCCATGTATTCTGTCCTCATCCTCCTTGACCTACCTGCTGCCTCTGACTCTCATCATACCTACAGGATCATTCTTACCATGTAGCAGATCCCTTTCATCAACAACTCCCAGCCTTACTTCTGGAGTCCCTCATGGGTCAGTTCTTGGTCGACTCTTGTTCTCCCTGTATTGAGAATGCTGTTGCTTGCCTGATTCCCAACCTCCTAAATTTCTCTTACTGAGTTCACTCCAATGGCTCTCTGTTACAGCAAGAATCAAATTCAAAACTTGTCTTCGCATTCTAGGTATCAGAAGGCTCTGCACCACATCTATACACCCCGGTTCAAAGCTACATGCTGCTCAGATCTTCAACCTTAGGGATCCTGGTGTGTTCTTTCCTAAAGTCTAAACATGCTTGCAATGCAAGATCTTGCTGCTTCAGTGATGGCACAAGCTTCCATCTTCACAAGCCTCATGTCTCTATTCCTTCCACAAAGCTCTAAAGACCTTCCTCTTCACAAAGTATCTAGGATAACATCTTACTTTGCACTGACTACCTTTTGGGTTACCTCTTGGTTTTCAATTATTTGTATCATCACTTATGCACTTAGTTTAGAAATGAACCCTTTTGTTACTTAAGTCTTCTTGTTCAGAGTTTGCACAGAAATGCGAGGTGCTTTGTATTGCTGCTTTACTGCTTTTACTTCAGCTATTTGCACAGTACACAAGTCACTCAAGATAAATGTAAATACAACCAGCTACTACTTGTCAGTTACAAATTAATTTTCTTTGGTGTAACACAGCGTAAACATTGGGAATCCATTGCATAGCACCATTAATTTTCTACCTCTCAGGGCGTTTACTGGTCACAAGACTGCAAGTTTGTTGTTGGCCTGTAACAAAGGCAGCAGGTGACCAAAAAAAAAAAAAAAAGCAATACTTTAATCATAGTGAAAATAGAAAGATTGTGTAATTTGTAGGGGAAAATGTTGAATGCACTATTACTAAGTGAGGCAATAAAAGTGAGAAAAACTGTTATATGCATCTAGATTATCTCTTTACACGATTAACTAGATTTTATTTTATTTTTATTATTTTTAAGAGAAAAGCTACAGAACAATTCAAGCACAAAATGTATCAAGTTATAATTTTAAAAAATATTTATTTTTAGCCAAAATATATTTTTTTGTCACAAGCCTAAACCAATTTGGGGGTTACAAAAATGCATAAGCTAGTGTGTATACATGATAGCCAGCAGATTTAAAGAAGGACAAACTCAGATCTGCGCCCTCCATTTTAAAAGCAACAATGTGGGCACATTTTGTACAACCCCAATTCCGAAAAAGTTTATACGTTTTTTGTTTAAATACAAGTCAAAATAGGCTACATTTACAAATCACTCCTCTTTGTTTTTATTAGCATTTTCCATACTGTGCCAACTTTTTCAGAATTGGGGTTGTATTTTATAAGCTAGAAGGACAAAACACCCTGGAGAAGAGGAATGCCTTGTGCAATACCAAATAAATTACTCAGAAATAAAACAAACTTTTAAAAACATCGTATGGCTCCATCCTGTGTTGGAGGAAAAATGGACTTGAGCTGTTCCTGCTCAACACAGAACCTTCGAGCATGTGGCAAAGCTTCCACATAATCCAGAAAAGGCAAAGCAAATTCCCAGGTCAATTGCAAGTTTCATCACAAAAGATATACACCCCGTGACATTGTTGAAAATCTGGGCGTCTGCCCAGTGTTGCAAATGCTAGAGTCAAGGTACAGCATTTTACTTAATGCTTAAAAGGAAAAGGTTCTTGAGTAAATATTTTTGCATGAATTCCAGGTAGCTTAATAAATACTGACTCTAGCTAAATATCACCGTATACTTTTTCACAATATTGTGTGGTGGGGGAAAAAATAAAAATAAATATGAACAATTGTGTTAAAATTATCTCCTTCTGATTTTCTTTTCTTAAGAAAGTTACAATTTCCACCTTATCTGGTTTAATCTATACAATAACAATGCAACTTCTGTTGGTGGCACTGTAAAATTATTAGCTAATTCATATATACAGTGCCCTCCACTAATATTGGCACCCTTGATAAATATGAGCAAAAAAGGCTGTGAAAAATTGTCTATATTGTTTAACCTTTTGATCTTTTGTTCAAAAAAATCACAAAAAAACACAATACTCTGCTCTTATGGATATCAAACAATTGCAAACAAAACAGGTTTATCCAAAAAAAAAACCCTTTGTTAAATATAGGTGTGCAACAATTATTGGCACCCTTTTAGTCAATACTTTGTGCTACCTCCCTTTGCCAAGATAACAGCTCTGAGTCTTCTCCTATAATGCCTGATGAGGTTGGAGAATACATGGCAAGGGATCTGAGACCATTCCTCCATACGGAATCTCTCCAGATCCTTCAAATTTCGAGGTCCATGCTGGTGGACTCTCCTCTTCAGTTCACCCCACAGGTTTTCTATCGGTTTCAAGTCAGGGGACTGGGATGGCCAGGGCAGGACCTTGATTTTGTGGTCAGTAAACCATTTTTGTGTTGATTTTGATGTATGTTTTGGATCATTGTCCTGCTGGAAGATCTGACCACGGCCCATTTTAAGCTTTCTGGCAGAGGCAGTCAGGTTTTCATTTAATATCTGTTGATATTTGATAGAGTCCATGATGCCATGTATCCTAACAAAATGTTCAGGTCCTCTGGCAGAAAAACAGCCCCAAAACATTAAAGAACCACCACCATATTTAACCGTGGGCATGAGGTACTTTTCCATATGGCTACCTCTCTGTGTGCACCAAAACCACCTCTGGTGTTTATTGCCAAAAAACTCTATTTTGGTTTCATCTGACCATAGAACCTGATCCCATTTGAAGTTCCAGTAGTGAAACAGGAAGTCATGGTTGTCCCCACCCACAGCTACCCCCCACCTTTCCCTGATCCTGTTCCTAATCACCCAGGTGTACTAAAAAAAAATTTTAATATCAATGGGAATATACTTTTCTCATATGAATACAAAGGGGTGCCAATTAATTGTTGCACACCTAGGCTATATTTAACAAAGGTTTTTTTAAAAGTTTAAACAATCAAGACATTTTCTTCACAGCCTTCTTTGCTCATATTTACCAAGGGTGCCAATATTAGTGGAGGGTACTGTATTTGATTACGACTTTTATTTAATCGACTGCCTAGTTTTTGCTACTTAGTCATTTTTCCCCCCTTTTCTTGTACAAATAACCTGGAAGAGATGTAAAACTAAATAATATAAAAAGGTTTAAGTCATGGCTTCAGTAACTGAGAACTTAATTCCTGAGAACTAAATTCCAGTCTGGGATGTTGTTTGTGTTTGGAAGTGCCTCCTGTCAGTCATTCTATAAACGATTTACTTTTCAGGCCACTGTAGATCCTGGGGTGGAGCTTTATGAACACACAGGTGGGAATAGGGGGTTGGGGTGGTTTCAGGGAGTATAAAAATCATTCAAATAAATGTCAAACCCACCTAAGCTTTATTATGATTATTATTATTATTATTATTATTTAAACTTTTAAGCTAAAACAAATGGAAATGTTGTGCTTGTTAATAAGTGGTTTCAATGATGTATACTGTTTATTTTATTTAGCAATCAATAACTTGTGTTTTTAAGTATTAGGCTACAGATTTAAAAACACCAGCCATGTTACCTTTTTATATGATGAAGTACACTTGTGACTTGCATAAGTTATGTGGTCTTTACAGAAAATCCCTTCACAAGCGTCACATCTCATTGGCAGGAAATCTGTTAAATAAAATTAATAAGTAATTGTTTCCTCAGCAGCAAGCAAGCAGCTATTTTAGAATTGATAATCTAGAAGATACAGGAAGATACTTCCACTGAAAAGCTCTCACTCACCCAGGCGCTTGCAGGATTTCTCTGAACAGTGTTCTCCCAGTTCTGGAAACTCCATGGCACTGTGGTGAAAAGGATCTGCTTTCCCACTGTATTCACGACATTAAGGTTATTTACATTTACGATATACAGCAGGTACTGTCAATCCTGAGCAACTTACCAACACGCTTATATATGGGAAGTACAGTATCCAGACACTACTGTTATTGTTGTTTAATATATTTCCACTGCATATACAGTATCCACTTCAGATTTACACACGAGGTCTTTTTACTTTGTACTTTTAAATATGAACAAAAAAGTATGTATTTATAAGCATAAACAGAGAGATGTTTACGAAACTGATAGAAGGCCTTGCTGATTTGAATTCCACTGAAAATTTATGGCATATTTTGGAGTCCATACCATCACAGCCTGCAAAGCTCGATCACTTGTCTTGCTCCCAGACGCACTGAATGATTTCTACTCACGGTTTGAAGCACAGAACAACAAGACCACCTTAAATTCCACCACCCAAGTACTCTGTCTGTATGCAGTGCACGTCAGGAAAACTCAGGTCAGGTAACCCATTGAAAGCTGCTTGTCCTGACAACATACCTGGCCACGTGCTCAGGGAATGTGCTGATCAGCTTGCAGATGTCCAACAGACATCTTCAACATCATCCAACCTGAATGACTACCGGCCCGTTGCACTCACCCCTATCATCATGAAGTGCTACGAGTGGTAGTCATGAAACACATAAAGAGCAGTCTTCCCACCACACTAGACCCTAAACCCATTCCAGGGCACCTATTACCCTACCCACTGCTACCCCCCACCTTTCCCTGACTCATCTAGACAAAAAGGACAGCTATGTAAGGATGCTGGTTCATAGACTTCAGTTCAACATTCAACACAATCATCCCACAACCACTGACAGAAAAGCTGAGCCTGCTGGGTTCAACCACATCCCTCTACAACTGGATACTAGACTTCCTGACCGGGAGACCGCAGTACGTCAGGGTTGGAAACACCACCTCCAGCACCACCACACTGAACATCGGCACTCCCCAGGGCTGCGTGCTCAGTGCACTCCTGTTTACCCTGCTGACTCATGACTGGGTTGCAAAGCACAGTTCAAATCACATCATCAAGTTTGCTGATGACACTACAGTTGTGGGTCTCATCAGGAACAATGATGACTCAGCGTACAGGGAGGAGGTGAACCAGTTCACAGACTGGTGTAGAGGTAACAATCTATCTCCCAATGTTGTAAGACAAAAGAGATGATTGTTGACTTCAGGAGAACTTGAGTTTTTCAACAGAACAATTGAGGAGAGAGTCAAAATCTCCAAGTTTCGTGGTGTCCATACGACAGGGTACCTCTCCAGGACTCTTAACATCACCTGCCTAGCCAAGAAGGCCCAGCAGCACCTCCACTTCCTATGGCTGTAGGAGCTTTTACAAGCAAGACAAAATTTGTTTTCTAAAATGTCACTTTGTGCTGTTGGGTGTCAGAATCAGAAACGTGTACATAAACACATTTGTTTTTTTTGTTTTTTTTACCACATACTATCAAACTGGAGGGATTATTGGTCCAAGGAGCTCCGTCTTTGCATTTCATCTCAGGTAAGTAGCTATGCTAAATATCTAATGCTAAACATCTAGGTCACAGTCTCACTGAGGAGTTGCCTGTAATGGACACGTTTAACTAGCTAAATCTTTCTTCAGCTTACAAATGAGTCAACAGATCTTCGACAGACTTGTACGCCTTCAATTTCTCGCTAGTATAAACGCTAAGAGTTTCTATGAGATGTTTATACATGTGCAGCCATTGCAGCCTTGACCACCGCATCTTAGCATCATTTAGACACTGATAGGACGCCAAGCCATAAGGAGCTTCTACACTTTGACGCGAGTCAAAATGACTTCCACTTCTTGCCTTTCAGACTTTACCCTGATTGTTCATTTCGTGCTCCAAGCGGTCTGTGCTCTTGACCTTTTATGGAGTTTTGTGGGCGTCACTACATGCAAATGAGTTCTATCAAAAACACACTTTGCTCTATAGGTGATCGGCATGCGAAACTTTTTTTTTTTTTTTAATCCGGCAGACAATTTTTGTTCTGTTTTTCTTACACAAACATTTACACACAACTTTATTACTAAAAGACTGATAAATGAGGAGGATTATATGTCAATCTGAAGTAGATACATGCACTGTGAATGAGGAATGAATGTGTATGACTGTCTAGACTTTTGGATTGGATTTTGCCTCAGCTGTAATCACTCTGGATAAACAATGTCTGTCAAAAATAAATAAATAAATAAATAAATAAATAAAATAAATGAATACATAAACGGTATGAAAACAGTTTAGAGTGACAACTAACTAACTAAGTCAACTAATGCTGAATCATGCTAGCGTGGATGTAAACCTAAAGCCTCAGGAGTTTAGCTACAAAATGGGAATAAAATTGTATTTGAATCTATATGAAATAATTATAACACTAAATTAAGAGCCAAGCTATAAACAAGCTATGTCAGGGAGTACTGACAGGCTACAATTTCTCAGAAGTTATGAGAACATAAATAGTAAACATCGGCATGTATTTGTTTATCGTGTCAACTCATAACTTCTGGGAAACTGTAGCCTGTCAGTGCTACCTGACAAGATTAGCATTACTTCCTAGGTTATATTAGACTTAAAAATGGCTGTGAGGTTTGCCCGGAAAATGACTATCTCGAATAAATGGAGGCCGCTAATAAACAGCTAGCAGCTAACTAGCCGGAGAACAGACTGACTTCAGTCTAAAACGGTGTTAATACAACACCGCGTAGAAAAATCACTATAGAAATATATGCGATTAGATGTTTCTTACCGATATCGTCCACCAAATCGCCGTCGTTGTTCCCTGGTGTCTGCGTGTAAACACGTATTTCGTCGTTAAATCGCCGCTGACCCACAAACACGCTCAGGGTTTATGTACAACATCTCAGTTCCTCCCTCCCGTGTTAATCCCACTGAGCGCCGTGAAGCAACCAACAATGAACCACTCACTCACTCTTCAATACAAAAGTATTATACTTATATACACTACATGGCCAAAAGTTTGTGTTAACCTGACCATCACACCCATACGTGTGCCTTTATAGACTGTCTTTGTATGCTGGAGCATTACAATTTCCCTTCACTGGAACTAAGAGGCCCAATGCTCCTGAGCACAAAGTGAGCTCCATGAAGACATGGTTTGAGAAGGTTGGAGTGGAAGAACTCGAGAGTCCTGCACAGAGCCCTGACCTCAACCCCACTGGGATGAACTGGAACTGCACCCCAGGACTCCTCACCCGACATAAGATGTAAACATTGAACGAAAACAAAGGGAAAAGCTACTGCATACTAAGTTACTCTATCTATTTGTTTAATTCTTGCTAATTTTCTGACCAATGATTTGTTGTCACACCCATTAAAAGCTTAATATTTTACCATTTGCCCCCCCAGGAGTGTATATAGCTACAGACAGTAACCCGAGATCAGGATCAAACCATGGACTCTGGAGCTGTGAGGCAGCAATGCTACCCGCTGTACCACCATGCCACTCTAATAGAATAAATCAGTTAATACTAACATTTAAAAATACAATATACAAAAAATAAGGCACACTTACTCCATGCTCTATGCAACTTTATACAATTATACAAATTTGTTGGTTACATTTTACATTACAGTTATTTTACTTACACTGCTTTTTACAGAATAAAGCAATACAATATTTTTATAGACTAAAAGATAGAATTTTTATAATAAAGTGAGGAATAAAGAAAAAATAATATTTTATTAAAAATAGCATGACACGTGTTATAAATTAAAAAAAAAAAAAAGTTCATTGGCTGCTGAGCCACCACTTCTACGCTTAATTGCAACCTCGCTGTAGGACTTTTATTTAGGAAAACGTTGAGATTTCCCATAGTAGCTGGCTTCCTAAACTTTGACTCTGTTGATTTCACACTGAGTCACTCTGAGTAACACTGATATAATGCTGGAGCTTTCCAGAAAATGCGAGACAGTGATGCAGCACTTTCTGCTGTTTACTACTACTACTACTATTATTATTATTCTACTACTACTACTATTATTATTATTCTACTACTACTACTATTATTATTATTCTACTACTACTACTATTATTATTATTCTACTACTACTATTCTATTACTACTACTACTACTATTATTATTATTATTCTACTACTACTATTATTATTATTCTACTACTACTATTATTATTCTACTACTACTACTATTATTCTACTACTACTATTATTCTACTACTATTATTCTACTACTACTACTATTATTATTCTACTACTACTACTATTCTACTACTACTACTACTACTATTATTATTCTACTACTACTACTACTAATACTACTACTACTATTATTATTCTATTATTGCTACTACTATTATTATTCTACTACTATTATTCTACTACTACTACTATTATTATTCTATTATTACTACTACTACTATTATTCTACTACTACTACTATTATTATTCTATTACTACTACTACTACTACTATTATTATTCTACTACTACTACTATTCTATTACTACTACTACTACTACTACTATTCTATTACTACTACTACTATTATTATTCTGCTACTATTATTCTACTACTACTACTATTATTATTCTATTGCTACTACTACTATTATTATTCTGCTACTATTATTCTACTACTACTACTATTATTATTCTACTACTACTACTATTCTATTACTACTACTACTACTATTATTATTATTCTAGTACTACTACTATTCTATTACTACTACTACTACTATTATTATTCTACTACTACTACTATTATTCTATTACTACTACTACTACTATTATTATTCTACTACTACTACTATTCTATTACTACTACTACTATTATTATTCTAGTACTACTACTACTACTACTACTACTACTACTATTATTATTCTACTACTACTACTACTACTACTATTATTATTCTACTACTACTACTACTACTACTATTATTCTACTACTACTAATACTACTACTACTATTATTATTATATTATTACTACTACTATTATTATTCTACTACTATTATTCTACTACTACTACTATTATTATTCTATTATTACTACTACTACTATTATTCTACTACTACTACTATTATTATTCTATTACTACTACTACTACTACTATTATTATTCTACTACTACTACTATACTATTACTACTACTACTACTACTACTATTCTATTACTACTACTACTATTATTATTCTGCTACTATTATTCTACTACTACTACTATTATTATTCTATTACTACTACTACTACTATTATTCTACTACTACTATTCTATTACTACTACTATTATTATTCTATTGCTACTACTACTACTACAACTACTACTACTATTATTATTCTACTACTACTACTACTACTACTACTACTATTATTCTACTACTACTACTACTACTATTATTATTCTACTACTACTACTACTACTATTATTATTCTACTACTGCCACTACTACTACTACTACTACTACTACTATTCTATTACTACTACTACTATTACTACTATTCTATTACTACTACTACTATTCTATTACTACTATTACTATTATTATTCTACTACTACTATTCTATTACTACTACTAATACTACTATTCTATTACTACTACTACTATTATTATTCTACTACTACTACTATTATTCTACTACTGCTACTATTATTATTCTACTTCTACTACTACTACTACTACTATTATTATTATTCTACTACTACTACTACTACTACTACTATTATTCTACTACTACTATTATTATTATTCTACTACTACTACTACTACTATTATTCTACTACTACTATTCTATTACTACTACTACTATTATTATTATTCTAGTACTACTACTACTACTACTATTCTATTAGTACTACTATTCTATTACTACTACTACTACTATTATTATTCTACTACTACTACTACTATTCTATTACTACTACTACTACTATTATTATTATTATTCTAGTACTACTATTCTATTACTACTACTACTACTACTACTACTATTATTCTACTACTACTATTCTATTAGTACTACTATTCTATTACTACTATTATTATTCTACTACTACTACTACTATTCTATAACTACTACTACTATTATTATTCTACTACTACTATTCTATTACTACTACTACTACTACTACTACTATTCTACTACTACTATTCTATTACTACTACTACTACTACTACTACTACTACTATTATTCTACTACTACTATTATTATTCTTTTTAGTAACACTTACTTTTCCAGCCTTTTGTTGCCCTGTCTCAACTTTTTTGAGACGTGTTGCGGCCATCAAATTCAAAATTACCTTATTTTTTCTTAAAATTCTACATTTCTTCAGTTTAAACATTTGATATGTTTTCTATGTTATATTGTGAATAACATATGGGTTCATGAGATTTGCAAATCATTGCATTTTGTTTTATTTATATTTTACACAGCGTCCCAACTTTTTTGGAATTGGAGTTGTACAATCTATGAATCGAGGTCATGGACCCTCAGGATGCAACATAAGTGTCAAAATAGTTGCTGTATGTTTGCAATATGCTATAAATTAATTGCCAGAGGTTTGTGAACACCTGACTATCGCTTTCATATGTGCTTGTTGAACATTCCAGATTTTGTCCCTTTTTGCTGTTATAATAACCTCCACTGTTCTGGAAAGGCTTTCCACTAGTTTTTAGAGTGTGGCTGTGGGGATTTGTGTTCATTCAGCTACAAGAGCAATAGTGAGATGAGGAACTGATGTCAGGTGAGGAGGCTCCAGTTCCAGTTCATTCTAAAGGCATTCAGCAGGGTTGAGGTCAGGGCTCTGTACAGGACACTCAAGTTCTTCCACTCTAGCCTTGGCAAACCATGTCTTTGTGCACAGGGGCATTGTCATGCTGGAACAGGTTTGGACCTCTTAGTTCCAGTGAAGGGAAATTGTAACAACTTTGTGGCAACAGTTTGGGAAAGAACCACATATGGGCATGATGGTCAGGTGTCCACAAACTTTTGGCCATATTGTGTATGCTAGAAAACTGTACTTTGCCTAAGTAAATCTGGATTTGATTTTTGAGGGCAGCTTTGAGGAACATTGGTTCTGTGGTTAGGTTTAAGTTATGGCAGGATCAGATTCTTATTCACATGTAAGCCGTTGGGAACTGGCGACTTTGAGCGTGGCTTAAAGAATCTGAATTCGATTTCCTAATCTGATTTCAGCACCTGGTGATTGTGATGATGAGGAGCTGAAAAAGCAAGTATGTTGTGGCATAGCTTAGCTAATTAAGCCTTTATATTACTAATATTACTAAGCTACATAAAGGGGTGACTAGCTAGCACAATTAGTTTAGCTGTGTCAGTCCTTTGATACAACAGTGAACAACCAAGCTTGATATTAGCTAGCTAGGCTACATTTGTAACTCATTACCTCCATGACTTCACTCTGTGGCAGATAGCATGTACATGCTGTATATTGGTGCCACAAACACTTTGATGGATGCTTCTGAATTTTTATTAGTGTTGGTTCTTTCTTAAATGGGAGCACCAGCACTATGTGACGAAATCTAACGTCAAAACCTCCGAGTGTTTTCCTATCAGAATGGGTTCCACATAGAACCTTTTAGGAAGTAGCGGTGGTAATTTCGATTCAACCCAGTGATTCCGTCCACCAAAAAGATTTGTTCACATTCGTTCACTGATTCGTTTATTGAAGCTTTCTGTAAGTTGCATCATTACACCAGTAGGTGGCACCAGTGAGTGTCCTTTTAGATATTATGAGTAAGTCATTGTTTCGTTCACTAAATACATTTGAAAACGCAGGTTTTCAAGAGTTTTACTGTTATGATTTATTAAAATTGGCATGTCCAATCCACAAAGAGAAGTCTGGTGAATTTATT
>CM042551.1:18517500-18520000 GCA_023630585.1 Cranoglanis bouderius
CACAACCAGGCCTGATTACTGCAAACCCTGTTCAATCACATCAACACTTAAGTAGAATTTTTCAACAGCATTAAGCTGGTTAAAAGGTCTTACCCAGTGACACACTATACCAGTTGAAAGAAATTCCAGAAATTATAAGGAAGAAGGTGATTGAAATACATCAGTCTGGGAAGGGCAAAGCTATTTCAAAGGCTCTGGGACTCCACAGAACCATTATCTGCAAATGGAAAAACTCAGCACAGTGGTAAACCTTCCCAGAAGTGACACACCTTCCAAAATTCCTCCAAGAGCACAGCGACGACTCATCCAGGAAGTCACAAAAGAGCCAAGGACAACATCAAAGGACCTACAGGCCTCTCTCGCATCAGTAAAGGTTTATGACTCCACTATCAGAAAGACACTGGGGGAAAAATGGCATCCATGGAAGTGTGGCGAGGCAAAAACCACTGCTAACCCAGAACAACTTAAAGCTTGTTTGAATTTTGCCAAAACACACCTTGATGATCCTCAAACCTTTTGCGAGAATGTTCTACTGATGAGTCGAAAGTGGAACTGTTTGGAAGACAGGGGTCCCGTTACATCTGGTGTAAGCGAAACACAGAATTCCACAAAAAGAACATCATACCTACGGTCAAGCATGATGTTGGCAGTGTGATGGTGTGGGGATGCTTTACTGCTTCAGGGCCTGGGCAACTTGCAGTAATTGAGGGAAACATGAATTCTGCTCTCCACTAGAAAATCCTAAAGGATAATGTCTGGTCTTCAGACTGTAAGTTGAAATTCAAGCACAATTGGATTATGCAGCGAGACAATGATCCAAAGCATAGGAGTAAGGCCACCTCTGAATGGCCACCTCTAGTCAAAGTCCTGACTTGAGCCAACTGAAATGCTGTGGCAGGACCTTGAACGTGCAGGTCTTGCTCGAAAACTCTCCAGTGTGGCTGAACTATAGCAGTTCTGCAAAGAACTGCGAAGAAAATTCCACCACAGTGCTGTGAAAGACTGATCTCCAGTTATCGGAAGCGTTTGGTTGCAGTTATTGCCGCAAAAGGTGGCACAACCAGATTTTAAGTTTAAGGGGGCAATTAGTTTTTCACATTGGTGATAGGTGTTGGATAACTTTTTTTTTGCTTCAATAAAAAATAATAAATAAATGTGTTTACTCAGGTTGCCTTTGTTTTATGTTGTATTTTGTTTGAAGATTTAAAACTATTTAGTACAGTATGAGATATATATATATATAAAAACTTTTTCACAGCACTGTAAATGCTGTAAAATATTTCATCTGATTTTTTTTTTTTATGCATACAGTTAATGTCAATTTTAATTAAGAAATTGATGTTTGGTTTGAGTATTCTATCATTAATTATTAATTATGCAATATTAAGTGATGAATTGTCTTTCTAATTAACACTCCAGATATACAGTAGACTCTTGAGATTTAGATTTTTTTCTTTTTCATATTATTCAGAATAGGGGGGCACGGTTTGCCTCACACCTCCGGGGTTGGGGGTTTGAATCCCGCCTCCACCCTATGTGTGGAGTTTTCATGTTCTCCCTGTGCTTTAGGGGGTTTCCTCTGGGTACTCTGGTTTCCTTCCCAAGTCCAAACACATGTGTTGTAGGCTGATTGGCATTTCCAAATTGTCCATAGTGTGCAAATGTGTGTGATTGTGCCCTGCGATGATTTGCCACCCTGTCCAGGGTGTCCCTTGCCTTGTTCCCAGAGTTCCCTGGGATAGGATCCAGGCTTCCAGGGACCCTGTGTAGGATAAGCAGTACAGAAAATGGATGGATGGATAGATATTATCCAGAATATTTTTGTACCCTAAAAAGGATAACCATTGTAACCAGAAATTATTGAAAATTAACTCACATGCATCTAAATCTTAACAAATGCACTTCAAATACACTAAAGTTCTGTATTTTTGTTATTGTGCTTTGATTTCTTTTATTTGATTTTAACCATTTATTGTGCTTTTCTTGAACTATTGTGTTGTACTTAAATAACCAAAATATTCACCATCTATTTTCACCTATTTTAATCATGAATCAAGAGACACTTGTTTTTGTGTGCCACCCAAAGATTTCATTAATACCAGCTTTTTTACATCTCGATAAATTCTTGTCATCCATCTCATGAAGCTGGATGACACCATACCTCCTCACACTGTCATCTGGCTATAGTGTGAACACGTCATCAGTGACGGAGTTCAGTCTTAATGTACGTATCATGTGGATCTGAATGGTTTTACCTGATAAGTCATTTCGAAATCTACATTCCAAGTGGGTGAGCTTTTGATGGTTAACAACCTTACTGAAGTATAATATTTCTGTGGTCTTCATAACCTTCTGATCAATAGCTCAGGATCTTAACTTGTGACTTTTCAACATAAAAGTTTATCAATATAGAAAAGAAAATGTTTAACATACCATGAAAATCTAGCACCGATCCTAAGATAGATATCTCTATGTAATATTGTAATGTCAGATTTACAAA